>JAPYZS010000638.1:0-97130 GCA_030522925.1 Trissolcus japonicus | reverse complement strand
AGGTTATGTTTTCAAAATGAAAAAGTATCGAGAAAATTTTGGATTTCAATATACTTTAAGTGGCAAAGTTGTTTATTATGATCTAAAGAACAACTTTGCTACTTAAAATACATTGAAATCCAAAATTTTCTCGATACTTTTTCATTTTGAAAACAAGACCTCCGAGCGCAAATCTGGTTATTGCATCCAACGCTTCAATTTACGTCCCCTGGTTCAACATTCGTACTGTTTCAGACGAAAAAATTTTATTTAGTAATAGCCTGAATAATCTAACAGAAAATTTGAGTTTGAACTCAAATTTTCATACAATTTCAGTACTGAAAGAACCTGAATTCTTTATATTTACAAAATTATTTTATTGTATGAAAATTCAAGTTCAAACTCAAATTTTCTGTTTCATTTCACTTGACCGTCGGGAGCGCTACGCGACTAACTATACGCGAGTTTTGACTTGCCACTTGCCACTATGAGTGTCTCTGTCTGTCGTTAACAGTTCGGCTAATAGACAGAGAGGGAGAGGGCTGAACTACAAAAGTTTTTCGTCTCCACTCGACGCCGTTCGAAGCGACATCAAGCGGCGGAATCACGAAAGGTAGAAATTATGTTCGCTCGTGTCTATAAAAGAGACAGAGGTAATGTTTCGTCTCCGCTCACATGCGTTCGGAGCGACATCAAGCGGTTGAATGATTACAAGTAGATTTTATAATGTTGGTTCGTGTCTAAAACAAAGACACAATGAGAAATTAAATAATAACATTTTTTTAAAAATGATGTAACTTTTTTTGTACATATCCAAATAACCTCAAATTTGCACAGAAAGTTCGTTTTATGCTATACATAAATAAACAATTGTTTTTTGACCCAAAAAAAGACCCGGCTAGAAATTCTGATCTCGACGTGTATTAGAGTCGATTGATGTGGGTCTCAAAGTGACCTTTTTTCCGTCCCCACCCCCCAATTTTATGGGGTTCGGGGGGCAAAATTGCAAAAAAAAATTTTGTCATGCTTATTTTAGTGAATGGAAAATTGTGAACCTGAAAAAAATTTGTCTTAGCCAAAATCATATTTTAATGCTATTATTTTTATTATTTTAGTACCGGCCATTTTCCCAGAAATTCGTTCTGGACGAAAATAGGCTTTCTGTCGGTGGAATCTAAGCTCGGGCAAAAAATGAGGGAAAAAAATTTTTTTGTACCATGGGAGCGGGATTTCTAATATACTATTTTTCATCATGGGAGAGGGATTTCAAATTTTTTTTCATCATGGGAGAGGGATTTCAGCTGTTTTTATTCCCTAGAAACAGCTGAAAACTCCCGCTCCCTTGGTACAAAAAACGCTGTATTGACCTCGTGCGCATGCTCCGCATGCGCCCTTGGTGCATAATATACTATTTTTGACCTCAAAATAAGACCCAGCTAGAAATTCTGATCTCGGCGGGTAGAGTCGATTGATGTGGGTCTCAAAGTGACCTTTTTTCCGCCCCCCACTCCCCAATTTTGGGGGATCGGGGGGCAAAAATGCAAAAAAAAACTTTGGTCATGCTTATATTAGTGAATGGAAAATTGTGAACCTGAAAAAAAATTGTCTTAGCCAAAATCGTATTTTAATGCTTTTATTTATATTATTGTAGTACCGGCCAATTTCCCAGAAATTCGTTCTGGACAAAAATTGGCTTTCTGTCGGTGTATATAATAGTTTTTTATATTTTGCATTTGGGGCCTTCCATAAATTACGTAACGCTGAATTTGGTTATTATTCACCCTCCGTAGCCCCAAATAACACCATGTCACAAAACCTTTGACTCCCCCTCAAAAATTCGACCCCCCTTCCCCGAGAAATTATTTAGAAAACTATCTAATAATCATTTCTACATATCACATAAACTTTCGTAATCATTAAAATTTTATAATAAAACCAACAAAGATGTGTAAAAACTGAGAAGTCTAAACGCGCGCTTTTCAATAAATTGAAAAAAGGATTCATTTTCGCAATAAATTTTTTCAATGTAACGTTTAACCGAACCCCCTCCCCCCAAAAGGCGTTACGTAATTTATGGAAGGCCCCTTTTGAGTGCAGTACTGTTAAAATATAATAACATTAATGATAAATTATTCATTAGATTGCTCTACATTTACATGTTGATATTTTACACAAAATTTGATTTAACCTTCAGTTGGTCACGCCAGCAATATTACGCGCGAATAATCGAGTCATGTACTCGGAGCATATACAAGTTTTAACACAATAAACAATATAACATAACGTTTGAATCAATTATTATGGTCTTGAATGTTGTTTTAAGTAATGAAACGAATGTTTTTATGAAAATATATATATTTTTTAGTATCATTTACAAATTACAAATTACAAAAACAAACACAACAATTCACACAAAATTATAACGGCACATCATTTAAGTCAAGAGATATGAAGATCACTAAACAATCTTTACGCTGAGTTTTGACTGCAGAATTTTTCTAACAAATAAATTTGTCACAAAAAAAAAACAACTAATCATCGTGGTTGAATTTTTATAACCACTTTTTTGTGATTCTTTGTAAATTTCTTGTAGTGTAATATCGTGCGTGCAGACAATAATAAATAATCGAGTTTTTTCAAAATATTTTATTAAAAAAAAAGACGTGGAATACAAAACAAAATTTCAAGACGAAATTGTAATTCTGAGATTTTGTTTCTATTCAAAATCCGTCTCACACGTACTCAATACACCGCACGACCGACGGAAGGTTAAATTCAACTTTTATTATATTGCAATAAAATTATATTATTTTTTCATTACATCATTGTATTAACAATTTCATAAAAGAACTAATAAACAGTCAATAACTTTTGGTGATTTGGGTTTCTCAATATAAATATGAGTTCATAAATAACAACAAGTTGAATCAATCATCAATCAGTCTATACTTTATCCAACAGTCGTGATAATGCAGAGAAAATGAGCAAGAATATGGATTACTGAATAGATAAGCGACCGGACGTTTGGTAACTATTATTTATAAGTAATATGTAATCAATTATTTTCATCTTAGTATTTATTTTATTCTGTTCTAAATTAATTTAAATACAGCAACAACAAACAAAAAAATATCAATAACTTTTGAAGAAGCGCATTAAAATATTATTTTAAGATGATATTTTACCTGTACGAGTTAAAACAGTGAAAAAAAGAGACAACACAATAAAAATGTATGTTTAAAATAGCACAAATTGTTACAATTTATTGATAAAAACATGCTAATAACGAATGCTTAATAATATACTCAACTTGTTTACGTTGCTCCAGCACTGGAGTGTTAATAGAAAAGTCAAAAGAAAAGCAGTAAAAAGAGAAAACAAAAAGAAGGATGAGAATAATAGAGTACGAAAGAAATTATAAGCTAATTGATGAATAATAAATAAGACATAAAGTGCCCGAGATAAATTAATTGAAATGTCTGTTCCAAAGGTTATTGCGTTGAACGCATTGTAATTTGAGGCGAAAAAGAGCCACCCTTAATTAAAACGATAGTGAACGTACAACATAAATCAACTCTAAAGGATCCTTGTTCCATCAAAAGAATCATTATTTTGATTTTGTTCAATTTTTCCATCAACAAGCGATGGAGTAAATTTGTTTATGATAAAAAACATTTACAATTGAAAATCAAGTCCACGAAAGGCAGTAACGAAATGAAATTGGTATGAGTTATTTGAAAAATATTTAATAATAAACATTGACAATATACAGAGAAAATACGCCATAAGAAGTCGCTATGGGAGTAATTAGAACCTAACAACTGGTCCACACTTACAAAATATTAAATCAGACAATGGTCAAAGTATTTCCGATGACGCGTTTCGTTTCCTCTTCGGTACAATTTTTATTTCAACTTGATTATCGCTTATTGTTTACAACAAAACGATAATATTTCAATATCGTCAGCACTGCGATTAAATTGCCAGTTTCAGTTTTTGCACTATTCGATCTTTGCTAACGTTTGTTCCTATGAGTAAATCAAAATCATTCAGTCGCATTTCATCTAACATAATGAGACTTTGCTTTTTTTATATTTAAAATTGATGATTATGCATCGCAACAAGCGATCAAACACTGTCAAACTATTTATTTAATCAAATCAAAGTGACTGTAAAATTACCCTGTCAAAGTGGTTAAAATTTATTTGTGGCTCGCTCGATCATGGAAATCATTCATTCAACAGGGCTAAGTTATTTATGTCATAGAAATCTACATATCAATTTTATTAATTTCGTATTCATTTAAAATTTTCTTTCGAATGTAAAATGTTTTGTATGGAATAGTTCTGATAATAATTTTTTTTTTTTTTTTTTTTCAAATCCTCTATTTTATTACAGTTACATTTGTTGCATTCGAATTTGTTGGAGAAACCTAAAAAATTTTAATAGTTTTTTAATTGGTAATGATTTTGCTTTCTTTTTCATTTTTTATTTTTTATTTTTTTGTCAAAACTCTTCCACATCATTTGATTTTGATCCAAGTTGACACAAAGTGATGCCAATACATGTAAATCTGATTTCGCACACACACACACACACACACACACAAACTACAGAATTAATACAATAATCTAATGTCTTGGAATACCTATATTTTGACGTGTAATAACAGGCAATCAATTTTGAGATTGTTTTTACTTTCTTCGTAATTCATATTACGGCAGAGCGATGCCTACAACTAAATTGAACTTTAATGTCATGAAATGCTCTCATCTTTAACCAAATTTTAAAGATGACTAGGAAAATCGGCGACTACTCCACTTATGCAACGAACAAATTGTTAAAAAGAAAACAAATGTTCATTGATCTCACAAATTTTCAATTTTATTCATCCACTTAAGAAACTAAAAATGTACATTTTGAAATATAGTCAGGGGATGCAATTAGCCGAAACTAATATCTCTCCAGTCAATGATTAACGATAAATTTGTTCAATAAATTTTTGAATTGTTAACTTAAGTGAACTATAGATGAGTATTTTACATTATAATGTTATAAATAACATTACGAGAGTTGTAAAGCTGAAGAAACTAATTGAACAATAATAAAGGAGACAAAGTAAAATTGTCATATTATAAATATTGTAGCGCTTTGAGGTAATCTTATTGAGATGGCCAGCTACCAGAATTGAATGATTTAATAGAAAAAAAAACTAGGTGTTCTAAAATGTTGAGAGATTCTAGCATTTTATTGATTTTAACTTATAAAAATTGCGCCACGATAGGCACATCAACAAAAGTATGAAAAGAAACAATACATTGAATATCATATCAGAAAGCTCGTAATACGACAATACTCGTGTTAAAATCTCTTCCTAGCGCGCACAACAAATATCAATTAAACTCTTAAACGGTAACTTAAATTTACATACAACTATCACGATGGATGACAAAAACCAGTCCAAAAAATCATAAAACTTTTCTGATATAACTTGAGTCAATTGTTCTTTTTTTTTTTTTTTTTTTTCGTTTTTTTGTTTTTTGTTCTTCATTTATGGTCTTCAGGCAACGCCCTGCTTCGTATGCTAAGATATGTTGCTCGCGAAACGTGTCATTATACACATTGCCTAACGTTCTAGTCATTTACAAATTTAGTTGTGTTAATTATAACGTGGTAGTTTTCATAAGTTGTCAAATTATATCCTTTTGAATGTGTTTCGCTATGTCGTGTCACACCATATAACACATGAGATTCAAGTTTGTAATAAAATATTGAAATTGAAATAATTATTATTTACAACTAGAAAAATAATAGTTTGCACGTATAACGAATCTTAGTAATTTAAATAAATCCTTATTAAAATTAACTACAAGAAATGCATTTTACAACATATAAACGTATTCACAATTTTCTCACTTGTTATAATAAGAAGATCAGTACTTTTCAATTAATTGAATTATATAAATATTCTTTTGTATGACAAAGAAAACAAAATTACATGTTTTTGAAAAATTTATCTTCATTACAACACCACGGTATAAAATACACACATACATAAATAAATACATACATTACATTGATGTATTTATACATGTAAGAGCTTGTATAACAACATAGCACGTATCATTGTATATTTTACAAATAATGTTTTAATTGTATTAACCGACAGCTCAATGCTTCGAATTCGCGCGTTCAATTGTTGGCTTTTCAATTAATGGTTTCAAGTTGAATACGAACAAACATTTTTCAATAATTATTTGCACTTGGACAATTTTATTATAAAAATTATAGTTATAAAATATTGACACTATAAACAAATTACAATTAACATGTAATTATAATCCGATAACTCGAATTTAATTGATCAAACACTTATATGGTCATTCAAAACAAATTTGTGCTTTTCACTTGACGTATTGAATTATTGTACTTTTACAGAATGTTAATGGTTTAAAGAACGAGCGAATTTAAGCTCAAGAGGGCCATTGCTTAAGTTGAGCCTCAACTAACTCTCTAATTTCTATCAAATATGTATATACTTTTATTTCTTCTTTTCATCATTAAATTTAGACTACCGATAATGTATCAATTTTTAGTATAAATTGTAATTACAGTATTATAATATACAGGGATAAAGCAGCCACGTTTGAATTGTTTGCTTTACAATTAAAAATAGTATGACACATTTTTATTGTTCTGTACTCAAAAAACGTTTAAAACAAATTCTATTCAACTGATTATTATTGAGTTACAAATGGTTGAGGATAAAATTTAATACAATTTGTGACAATTATGGTATAACAAGAATAAAAAATATTAAAATTTGATTTTCATTAAAATGAACTGACACGCAAATGTAATAGAAATAAATGTCGGTTTCTCAAGTGCTAATCTTATTCAGTATCCAGTGACAAACTTTTAAACGGATCAAAGATTCAATCGGTTACGTATGAACTTTCACTTGAGCTCGAAAACGTGGCGTTTGGAAATCGTGATATATTAGAAAATGATTGATCGCAAAGTCATGAACGTAACAAATGAGTATATCATTCAACGAGTATCAGCTCATTCGCAATATAAATACCGTTATCTTGGCGCGCAGTGCGATTTGTGTGTAACCTTAGTGTTTGTTTGTTTTCTATTTACAGTGTTTATAAGAGTAACGCACTCGCATAGTTTCCTGTATGTTGCATCTATTGTGTATTTCATCAATTAAAACCAAGAGAGCTTCTAGGCTAATCTAGCGACATCGGGTTTCACGTTTCACGGCGCGATCGCGGCCCCTGTGACAAACTGATAGAATTCAGTTGATAAAATCGATTCGCAAACTAGATCCCGATTTCGTGTGATTTGCTGATTATTTATCGCGCGCTCATTTCGACCGTTCAACTCATGTATTTGTGCACATTCTTTGTCTTTGTATTCAATTAACAATGATATTATACGTACTGTCTCATGTGCGTTACTTTGTTCATTACGCTTGTGAAATCACACCGCAATTCAATCACATTCGCATATAATTATATGAGTGAAACCCACGACAATTCAGCGTATTTGAATCGGCTTGCATTTCACTATAATAAATACGGATAACTCGCAGGTTGGTTACCTCTGTGCGTATGTTTCAGGTAAAGAAACTTACAAAAAAACGTGTGCGATGATTATAATAATTATTACTTTAAAAATATGCAAAAAGACGATCAAAAATGATTCATATTTCGTTTGACTCGCGCCATGTAAGTTGCGTGTGTATCTTCATCGTTAAATGAGATTCTATGTTGATTACAAACACAAACCTATTTGTAAACGATTGCGGTATGGCTGCCTTAAAATGTACGGTTTTTTTTTACAAAAGAAAATTATAGCAAAATTGAGTGAGATGGGGGAGAACAGAAATATACACTTAAATATACAATGTCATGTTTGCAGTCGCAGTCTAGCTAACGAATAAATAAATAATCTTCGGTTTGGTTTTGCCAGTAAAGGTGGGGGCGTGGCGGAGAGCGTATTGAGTGTAGTATTATTATTATATTAAATTTGTCACTTAAAAAAATGGATAAAAAAATATTTAACAGGAGAAAAAGAAAACAAAATAGAGAGTCCAGCTGCGAATCGCGCTTCGCGTGACCGACTTGGTTAATTTCTGATCTCAAAACGGCTAATGCAAAAATATGATATAACATCGGAGAGGTAGCCGTAACTAGACCCGATCGATCATAATCAGAGCTCCACTTATTTATCAACTTTTCACTTAAAGTCTAACTATTCTAACTTGACCTAAGGTTTGGTTCGAGACCTACACATATATTTGGCATGGAAACCTACCGATATGCACGCGTCCCTTACGATTTCGCGTTTACAATCATCTATTACGCTTCTACACAAAACTCTGCTTTCTTTAAATCTTCGGTAAAAATACATCAAGCACAAAACTCGGATGTACACTGCTGTTATGACTTTGACTTTAACGTTTTTTTTTTTTCTTTTTTTTTCTTTTCAACAAAAAAGGACTTGATAATTTTTAACAACAATAACAACTTCTGAAATGAGGAACGCGTGCGTAAATAAGTAGAAAAAAAAATACGCAATGAAAAGGGACACCGACGCAGCGGTGTTCGTATTAGATATAAGTCTATCTACAAAGGCCAGGATTCAGCCCGCAACGAGTCATCGATTCTCGAACATACAATTAAAAACGATCGCAGTTTACGCGATCCGCTTGTTTGACCTATTTGTTGTGCTGCTTTTTCTTTATTCTCATATCATCTCGTGTGTCAACTGCCTCACTCACACATATACACGTATCTAGCAGACGCGAAACGCTGTACAAGTGTTTTATTTATATTACACGTGGACACGTCACGACATCGTATCGCAAAATTAATTGTACAATTCTGAACAATGAGTAGGAGAGGAACGCAGACGGATTTCGAATAGCACGCCCGGAAGAATCCATGTCTCCCGCATTACGTCTCTGCTTCTCTGAGAAAAGTCAGTCGAAAATGCACGCCGTGACTATATACTGTCCAAGTGTTGCATGCAGTGAGCGTCCTCTCGATGGCACATGGCAATACAGTTTCTTTTTTCTTTTTTTTTTTTTTGCGCTGCAGCCTATTCATGTTTGTTTGTTCGTGTGAGAGTGTTTGTTTGGTATTTGATAATAGCTAAGAGAGGCGCTTAAGCCTTCGGTTCTAAGATCATGGCTTGTTCGTTGATCACGGCAATGGGTAGAGAGGGTCCTCAAACAAGAGTTAAGTCTGGATGAATCGAGAATGCGTCAATGTTGTCGTGCTTTGTGGTCATGATTTGTTGCTGAGCGCACGCTGTAGTTGTTCGTTTGGAAGGCTTGTCGTCGATACGCTGCTTGGATATTAATATGGCGTAAACCTATTGTAGCCTCCTCGGTATACTGTTGCCTGCAACATATCACAAAATACAAATTACTAATTCGCGTCAAAAAAAGAACTTGCACAACTTAGTGCTCTCAAATTAATCATTATAAACGATCAATAGGAACAATTAATCAGAAGCTCTTTCGAAGTATTATTTATTAATTATTTATCATCAAAGTTATGTAAGAGTCTGTATTTATCAAACGTACAATAATGGCCGGCATCAATAATAAATAATCGATATGTTCGTTTAACATTTCAAAATATTTCACTTAAATTTTTTGTCTATTTTTATATTAACCGCTGTGATCAATATTGTCTAATAAAGTTATACTTTGCGATGATGTATATGATGTGTACTTTTTTCAGTCAGGGACTTTTAAAAACTGTTTGAAAGCTGTTTATTGATGATAAACTGATAAATGAAAAATTACCCCGTAGCCAGCAACTGGTCCAATGCCATGGCCAAGATAGGGATCTGCGTATTCACGTCCGTATCTACAAAAAATCACATTTAGATTAGTTTATCAATCTAGTTGAGAAAAAAAAAAAAAAAAAAAAAAAAAAAAAAAAAAAAAAAAAAAAAAAAAAAAAAAAAAAAAAAAAAAAAAAAAAAAAAAAAAAAAAAAAAAAAAAGAGGCGAATGAGCAACATAATGAGATGTTAGAAATAAAAGAGAAGGGAACAGATACAAACGCATTCATAAAATATGGAATTCGGGAAGCTAGACTGCACTACAGGGATTTCTTATTGTTTTCGACTACGAAGAGCACGACCTCGGCGCTGGGAATCTCTGTAAGAAATGAACTTCGTCGGTTACGAATCTACGTGAAACAGCACATGTCACGAAAACATACACTCGCGCGTATATTCTCTCACATCAAAATTAATAACTTGAGCCAACTCTGCGGTATAGTAATGTTTCACGTTAATATCCCTCGAGTTAGTAATTTTACCGCGAGTTGTAAAAGTTGTTATAAGAAATTGAGACATTAGAAATTAAGTAACTGACGATTTCATAATTACGGTGTTATAATTACATAATAAAAACATAGTCACAATTCACTTTATGAATTATACGTGAACTGTATATGTGAACAAAACAGGATAATAATACAAATAAGCGAGCATAAATTGAATCTCTTTTTAAACATTCTTTTTGCTAACAAAAAGACCTGATAACCACGAGATTGTGTTTCATGCAAACGAAATTTAATTACTCAAATTTCCTCTTTGCGTAAATCAATAATTTAAACTCTTTATTATAATATAATGTTAATTTGATTGTAATTGGAATTGTAAAATAAAAATAAAATGATTAGTAAGTTGATGGAATTCCTTTATAAGGCACAATACTGATTTGGAAGCATAGTAAAAATGAAAAAAGACGATACATACCCAGCAACCGCTGCATATCCAGCGACTGGTTGCGCTGCCGCCGCCGCTGCACCATAAGCCCTGGCTGCCATAGCGGTGTAGGTCGCTGCGGCTGCATAGGACGCCTGCTGGGCCGTGGAAAGCGGTGTCTTCAAGAGCGGGGACGCCGTGGCAGCTGCCGTCGCGGCCTAAAACAACCACAACCCGCCATGCAAGCTCAAGCAAGCTCAACATACTAATCACGCGATAATATACAATGCTCGCAAACAGTGTATGTCCGCTTTGTCGCGCATACACGCGAACCATTCTCTTCATATGTACATACTCTAATAATATTAGCTACAATTTTATTCTCGCAATATCACCTGCTTCATTGGATCTACATTCTATAGAAGCATCATTTCTCCAACGTATCTCTCCCGCCGTATCAATATCGCTCAAATATTACTTCCTTCTCCAAACTTACAACTTCAATCGTTTCTTTTTTCTTTTTTCTTTTCACCAATCGAGATCTGACGTATCTAAAAAAAGTGCCAATTACTTATTTTCAATAATAATACGTTTTCATTCTTTTATTTTACATTTTTATGTACAGATGAAAATAATGTTGTTATTTTAATTTTTCAGTTTGAAATGATGCCTCGCAGAGTGTAAATCCAATCTACGAAAAAGACACAAGTTATTATACCTCCTAATATATATATATAACCAAAACGAATTAAAATGGAAGAGAAAAGAGACAATTGTCTGGCTTTGAACAAAAAAATGTGGGTGGAAACAAAAATCAAACAAAAAATCAGTGCCAAGCGAATAGAAAAAACATAAACTCATGCACAAAAGGAGAGACGTGTCGAAAAATGTTATACGAAACGGGAAACAGTGCAAAACGGTTTCAGCAGAAATGAAATACCGAATGAATGATAATTCTGTTTGTATATATTTCGTCCAATTTTTTTTGCTGTCATTTTTTGTTTTGTTTAGATGACATTTTGTCAATTTTACCGTCTACTATAGTTTTGAGAAAAAAAAAACAAAAAACAAAGCACGCTTTTTGTATATGAAAGAAAAGTATTTTCAGCGTTAACAATTTGATTCAAACTTTGAATTAAATTTTCCCCAAGAATTTGTTGCGAAAATGCATCATTTGGTTTAATTTAATGATTCTGTCGCGGAAAAAAATTGAGTTCATTTTGAATATAAAAGCTCTCGTTAAATGAAGGCACATCGTATTGTTATTTTGTTTCTGTGCGAATCGTAATTAACCGAACAATATGGTCGCACTTTTAATGCAACGGAAATGAACCTTTGAGCGTGTTATAAATTCAGCTGCAGCTGCATAATTGAGACACGGTGGACAAAAAAGTCAAAACATTTTGAAAAGAATTTTCTCGGGGAGACAAAGAGTATTCCAAGAGCGATTCATCTTTATTTGGAGCGTGTCTCTCGTCACGAATGATAATATCTGAATTTGTGCTTTCAAAATTACATTAAAGTGTCAAGGTGGGAAAAATATGAGTTATTTATTTATATACCGAGACATGTATTGCTGTTAGTTTGAATTTGTCTGAATGTCCATTTATGTACATATGAATACATGTCTTGTACTTTGTCTAGTGAATTTTTGTTTATATTACACGTAGAAATGAATTTTATAAGTCTCTGAATAAAATAAGTTGCGAACAAAATGTATTGTAGACTGTAAAATACCTAATATCGATGAACGATATTTCCTAATATTTCTGCACCAGGCAACTTATTATAAATCTTTAATTTTTTTAAAGAAAAACTGGCAACTTTTTATTACAATTTATTCGAGTTCCTTTGCCATTATGTTCAATACCAGTGATTAATTGTCATATCATTTTTTGCAACTAATGTACATGTGTTTTTTGATCGATCAAAAATGACAGAAAAAAGCAGCGATAAATTTTCTGCCTGCAAATTATTAGCTTTGTTGAATCTTTCTTTACTTTTTTTTTTTTTTTTCTTAAAATTATTTTATCCAAGTTTCAATACCCTTCCCATAATTTGAAAGTGCGCCGGGCTAATAAGGAAACATGCCTTGCAATACGACTGTGTACATGTTAGCCTAAAACTTAGAAGAAGTACTGTAAGCACTATATAGATCTACTGCTTGACGTTTACTTCCAAATTGGAACGACTTGACAAAGAAATAAAACCGTTTCATTTCAATCACTTTTCATGTTTGTTTTGATTTCTCCTTCTTTACACAGATTTGTGATTGACATAAAATTGATTAGCTGATATTCATCAAACATATTGAACCGTGATCAAACTGAAACTTTGTTCTAATCTAGTAATAACTTCTAAGTTGTGACTGAAAGACGTTGAAGATGTTGAAGAATGAAAAACAAAATAAAAATAAAAAGGGTCGTAATTGGCGCTCGTAATTGAACGTATTCTAGTTGATTTTGAATGACAACTATAACAAATGTTAGAATTCGACGGGAGGTATAATAACGAATGCACAAATAATTCCAAGACATGTCTATATAAATTGAATGAATAAGGAAGGGTCAAAATGAGTCTATCTAAGGAGGAAGTGAATCTGAAATAAAGAAATAATAAGACAATAGCCCGGTCACCTGAGATATAAATTGTGCAATATTAAGGTCGGGGAAATAATGAAGGCGAATGAGAAAAAATGGTAAAAAGAGAAGAGCAAGAAAAATGAGTGTCAAAACGCAAAAGAGAAAAACACGAGCTGAGTATGAAAAACTAATAGCCGGCAAGAGGAAACGAGTTTTGTCGAGCAAGGGTCGGCGGCGCTTCACCAGGGAAACTAAACGCAAAATTGAAAATGAAAAATAGGGCAGGGACAAAAATGAGAGGTGCATAGTTGATATCGTAAATCCTACCTCCAGGGCGGGCGCTTTAGCCTGAAACACAAATGTTATTCCTGAGAATAAGGCCCCAACCGAGACCGGACTTTAATTGCACACCCATCTCGTTAATTGCTTGTCAATACATTTTTCTCGGGGTGGATGAAATTTGTGAGTGTGCTTGAGGCTGAGAATAACGATGGAACATCCGTGCACGGTTTCTCTCTTTCAGATTTCACTCCAACACTAAACAATTCAATTTTATAGCAAAAAATTCTTCATTGTACACTTGCTGCTGAGTCTTACGTTTCTATATCCACTCGCGCAAATTATCTCTAGGGTTTGCCATTCAATACAACAATTCGACATTGAAATTCAAAGCAACCTTTACAACCAGTCTCTTTTTCAAAAGACCTTCTTTATTTCCATCAGTTATCAAGGAGGAGTAATTTGTTCGTTGATATCGATTTGTAAAGATGAAAGAAATCTTGCGATGAAAATGAAAAGAGAAACAGTGCACAGGCAAAAGCGACTTGCGAGCAAAATCCGCATCACGTAGGATGCAGTCTTATAAGATGCAGTGATTTTGGTATGTCGTCACATGTAGCACAAGGCGCGCAAAGAAACGGAAACAAGTGTAATATGTGATATCGCATATCAGTATCAGTATGCAAGGCTGGCAAAAACGTATCGACTAACATCGGCTGTTGCTTGCGGCCATTCTAGCTGCGATTCCGCGTACAGTCATTTTCGTTCAGTATACATCTTTTAAGGTTTTCGACAAAATCTCTTCTTCCGCTGCGCCGCATTTAACGACCAGTAACTGTTTATTTGTGCCGTGACTTCAAGTTAAAAAAAAAAAAAACAAATTCACGAATACGCTTTTTCAACAGTATTCATGAACCATTGCTATACGGTTTGGTTCAAATAGACACACAAAAAATTGAGAGAAAAAAAAATGTCAGAATGAAATAATAATCACAAGAACTGCTGAACAAGTCAATATTTCAACTGATCTCAGCTTTTTCTAGCGCATAAACTTCCAAACACTTTTTCCCTCCCAATAAAAAAGTTACAATTTGTTTCTCTGCTTTTATTTCAAACTTTTCGGTTGAAAAAGCTGAGGCAGTTGTGAAAATACTTTTCTCGTGAACTTAAAATCATTTTAGCACAGCGGAACAAAAATCCATTATAAAATCGTATCTCACCTGCAGCCTGTAACTGGGATCCTGCGTCGCTGCGTGTGCTGCTAAGAAGGGATCATAGTAAACACTGAAAAAGAGCAAACAAATCGTTAGTGACACGTCGTTTTAAATTTCTGCGACTTATGAAAATTATATGATTTGTAACATTGGAAGAAGGATTAATCAATTTTTGTCATATTGTATATGAGGGAAAGATAAATAAAAATAAATGAACGAATTTTTCCATTCGCTGTCTCTGTTCCTTGTTCATTAAATAATCCCAGGTTCTCATTTTACATCGGATGTAAAAAAGAAAACAAAAAAAAAAAACGGGGGCTATGCGGCTTGTAGAGTGCAGGACAGGTCAAGTGCGACGTGCAGTAGAGTAGAGACTTGCTAAGTACTCGAACAACAACGTGCAATACGAAATTTGAACTGGCGGTATTCTCGGTTCGTTTCGTGACATCGCACATATAAATTTGTTAATATGCTTTCAAACGGCTCATGGCATGCAAATAACGGTTATCTCTAATTACAAAATCGATATATTGAAAATCAGTTGATCACGTTTATTTCAAGCTGATCAAGTAGGGATTTCAAAATAAGCAATAAGCGTTAAATTTCACTCAACAGCTTCTTGTTAAAACACTCAGAGTAAAACTTTTCATTTCCTTCTATAAATAAATCCAATTTGTCAGGTTTCTCTCTGTTCATTTTTCTGATGAGCTACTTACCTTCATCTTGCAGTTAATACACGTGTCAGTAAAAAAAGAGAGCTCCATGAAATTATTCTACACATAAAAAACGATGCGAATTTACAGTGTCAATATTACACTCCATCTCAGCAAAAACTTTTGAACAAATAAGAAACATTGAAGAAATCATATACACTTCCAATCAGATCTTGAAATTTTTATCTTTCGACCAGAGTCAGGTTCCAGAGGGGTTGGAAAATTTTTTTTTCTTTTGTTTAGTTTAATGTGTAGTGTAGTTTCATTTCAAACTCTTTTTTTTTTGTTCAGTTTAGAGATAATTTAGATGATGTTCGACTTGAAGGGATACTTACGCAGGCGTGAAGGGGTGCAGTGCCGTTGCAGCTGCAAGGGGCCCGGGATTCCTGGCAAGGGCTAGAGCAGCTGCCGTGGCTGGGAAAGTGGTCGCTGCTCTGGCTGCAGCAGCTCCGACTCGTCCACGCTGGATGGCTACGCCTCTCAACGCCGCGGCTGTAACAAACACACCACACGGTCCTACCTTTTAATTCACTGATGTTAGCATTCGCTTTAAGATCACCCGTTAGGGCCGGCTGACTGCTGCTGCTGCTGCTTCCGCCGAGACAACTCTAAGAAAGATAATCCAACTCAAGCGACGGAACCAAATCTCGCTCCAAAAAAACTCGACAAAACTCTCAAAGTTCGATTATCTTTCGTCGAGTCACTTTACACGTCAAAACCCTTTTCGCTCCAAATGTCTTTTTGCTAGTGGCTGTTTTGTGCCTGGGGAACTGAAATCTGCGAGCACTGCGAAATTTCCTTGACCTCCCGGTCGGTTCGCTCTAAATGAAGTTAATACGATTTTCGATGACGAGTTATGGTTTTCTTTTTTTTTTTTTTTTCTTCTTATAAAGGTGGAGGAACAAAAAATCGTTGCGCAAAATTGAGTTCTGGGAATTAATGACGTCAGCAAGTCCAGCTTACGTGAGGTCCGAGGAAGAAGAAAAAGGCAAGTAATCAAGTGATGTGTTGGAGGATAAATGTACATACATACATGTACGTATACGAACAGAATTTCGAGAAGTTTGCTCTCGCATGAAAGGCGCCCCGGACAAGTTTTCAGAGCAAAAAAAAAGAAGAGAAAAAAAAACAAGATTGGTCGAATCTCATTGAACTAGATGACTTAACTATGCAAGTTCAATATCTGCCTACCTTGAGTAAATCCGGTGAGATGGCCCGTCTGGTTGGCAGCACGACGACCCGTGTGCGTATGAGGCACTCTAATTTTATCTCAACTTTCGACTACTCATTTGCAATGTTGGATTAAAAATTTTCAACTTTGATATGTAATAAGAAACAGCTCTGTCGGTGCAAACTTTGATTACTTTTATATAGTCAAACCTTTTCATTTCAACATGTCACCAACTTGTCAGAAAGAAACTTTTGCCATTACAAAAATGGTACGCGAAATAATTAAAATTGCATTATAATTTTGACATTTGTTCAAAACGTTAATCTTGTGAACTGTACAGACCAGTTGAAGGTGAGTCCAAGTTTGATAGCGAGCATAGGATGCAAGATACCATCTCACAAGTTAAAAATGTTGATGTTAATTAACGCAATGACGAATCGTCGTGCTGTGCAACAGAATCACTAGATGTGTGTCACAACATAAAGTACAGCGATAATCATTACAACGTGGTTAGCATTAGTCTGTCGCGTGGGAACAAAAACAGAAATACGTAAGAAAATTTGTACAAACACGTGCAGTCCTAAAGTGCGACAAAGAGCCACTCTCTGGATCGCGGCGGGATTGGTTTAGTTCAACATCTGATAAAAACAACATTAAATAAAAAAGACCGTGCAAGTGAAATTAGTCACAACTGTGTTGAACAAATGTTCGTATTAGATCAATCTAGGTCGTACGGCATGGGCTGCAGGAGGAACCAACACTGACATACCCTTCGTGAATTGATGCGGACGCTGGAAGACGCTCAGCGGAGCTAACGCTAAATCGGATGCAAAAACAACCGTGATGTGCTTTCGTGCAAGGAAACATATTTATAGCATTATAATCTGTGTTGGAAGTGGCACTTGCGGAGGTGCGAGACGACTTTATGGAAAAACTCAGTCGGAAATTTGTCGTTTTGTACAATTTTGAGTGCGAAAATCGGATCACTGAGCCATTTATTAGGTCTAAGTGTATATACTTTGCGCAACAGTCGAATTCAAAATTGTGACGAAAAAGTTGACGGAACGGAGTTGAATTGAATGATTAAGTCGCAACAAAGAAGAAGAAGAAGTGGAGAAAACGAGGCGAAAAAAAAGTAAAAAAAAAATAAATATATATATATATATATCAGGATTATTAACAACGAAAATTGAAAAGTTAGCAGTTTGTCGGCGGAACTCGGTTATATTAATTTAGTCGAGACACTATTTTGCGATCTCGACGGGCTTGTCGAACACAAAAGCTGAGTTTTTCCAATAACACCCGCCGGGCATTTGTTTGCCCTGCCGAAGCGAGAGAAATGTCTCACGACCTCCGCGCGATAAGGACAATTTTAGAACAAAAACAGAGAACAGCTTTCTCTTTGCTCTTGCGAACTTCTTACAATACAAGCATTGTAAAAGAATTTGAACGTCCAAACAGTTCGTGCGGGATTTGAGTTATACAGAATCAAGAATAAGGGAGAAAACGTATAATTGGGATATAGAGGCTGAAAACAGAGGGGTAAACAATGCAGCGAAAAGAGTTGTTGATAAAGGTAAAGTGCTGGTAAAATACCTTCGTCTCGCTGCGGCTCGTGGCGCGAGCACGAGTGGCGCAGTTGCGGGCGAAGGCGTTACTGCGGCCGCTGCGACCGCCGCAGCCGCGGCCGCCGATGGCGCGGCAGCACCCAGCCAGCTCCAAGGCATCGCCGGTAATCTGTATCCTGTCACAAAAAGTCAGTACATCCTTCCCCAAAGTCAACATTTTTCATCCCTAAATTTTGTTCCTTTTATCTCTTTCTTCTACTACATCACCATCGCACGAGCAAATGTTTCTCAAACGAATTCATATCTCCACTCATTTCAAGTACGACCATTACGAACAATTCTTATTTTTATATATTTTGTTACTGCCTCTATATCGAATCAACTAATCTCGGTTTATTGCAAATTCATGTACCAACGTGGGTGCAATCGTTTCCGCATCCTCCCTCACCAAGTCGGATAAAACGAAATCGGCCATGAAATTTTAATGGAGCAGTCATAAACGCAATTACTGTAACGTGCATTCAAATTTCAACGCAAAACATTTTTCTAACGGTCATCTAATTTTCTTAACGGAGCCACGATCAAATTCCAATTGCCAAACAATTGATGCCGAATGATATTCGCGACGTAAAATACGAATCGGAATTCAAGTTGACCGACTTAACGTTTACGATAATGAATATTGCACCAATCTAAAATGTTATTTTCATCAATTATTTATATTTTGTCCAATTAAAATCTCACTTTTTCCCGAAATTTATATTTTTATATTATAAGATGAAGAAATTTCATTTGAATCAATTCGATAATACATTTCAAATAATTATACACTCCGACTTTATGATGTAGATTCCAGAGTGACGATAAAGTAATTATTTTTTCAATTAATAACTTGTATCAACTTTTCATTAAAATTGTTCATCATCGATGCAATGAGATTATTTCATTCATAACATTAGCAATATCATTTACCGCGTGAATACACTCTGCCGGGCTGCGATCAACAACGTTTGGCTTTATAGGGTTTATCAATTTTCTTGATGTCAGAGACACTAAATTTAACAGCTCGGAATCGTCTACCACTTTGACTAGAACAAAATTATAAATTTCATTTTTCATCTTATACCGCAACCAATCAGAAGATTCAATCGATTGAACGGGTTGCAATATTATTGTTATTATTGATAAGTATCTTGTAATTAAAAAAGGGACACAAGTTTTGTTTGAACCGTGAGTATATTGTTATAGGATGGTAAGATTATGAGCTAGGGTATTGTTCAAAATGAGTGATCGCTCGTGGCAGATTGAGAGTTGGGGGGGCTGATTTGGAGAAGTGGAGAGATATATATACTAACAATGAGAACGGATTCGCATCCGAATGGCTTGGAGATAAATCATGATAGCAACGGAGTGTATTAGAAGATCGACTTGAATGTCCACGTGAGTGCAGCGGGCTGCGGTAATGAAACTGAAGATGGTGGGGGGGGGGGGGGGGGGGGGGGGGGGGGGGGGGGGGGGGGGGGGGGGGGGGGGGGGGGGGGGGGGGGGGGGGGGGGGGAATTGTGGAAAAAAGAATTGTCGAGCGAGAGGTGCGAATCGTCGTAATTAATCGTCGTGATCGGGGAGCTAGAGCTCTGAAATAGCAGAGAAGGGTCGAAGGTCGCGACGAGGACAAGAGAAGGGAAACAGAGAGGATGATAGTAGTGTTGGTTTATCATGGACGGCGGTTCGGAGGGGAGAGCGAGCAGCCACCGGGTTGCTCCTAGCGATCAATAAATGCTGCCGCTGCCAACAGCATCCACCACCCTTCTCGCGCGCGCTGTCTTGCTCCCGCGTCACCAGACAGACAGTTGAGTTTTCATGTTAGCAGAAAAGCGAGCTGGGAGGCCGCTTCAACTCAATGCTTATACAGCGTCATGGATGGAAGAGGGGCCGCCCGCGTTTACTCGTTCGATCAATTACGCGATTTTACAGACCTCCGCTTCAATCGATTCGATTCCTCCGATAATTGCGATCAAAACAATTTCATATCAAAAATTGGCCCCGTTATTGTCGCTCTCTTTCTCTGATACGCCTAAAAAACAACAGTCATTCGGATGGAGAATACAACCAATTAGGCCATAAGCCGTTTCAAAACAACTTACTCGATTGCTGCAAAAAAAGCGCAATAATTTTGCTTTTTCTTTTTCTTTTTGTTTATCTACAAACTTTGTTAAAATATTGATTCGATTCAAGAAAACAAAAAAGCAACATGGAATTCGTTTTTAATACTCAAGGATTCAATTTATATTCGGAGCATTTGAAACATTTCCTCGTATCGATGGATCGATAGTCTCAAACAATTTACAATTGAAATGAGAACTTATGTAAAATGCATTTTTTTTCTCCCTCTGTCTCCCTTTTTTTTGAATATACCAGCGTTAAAATTTCAGAGATTAATATGACACAATTTAAAACGACATTTTTCATCGTGAAAAGTGATCCAATGTTTGATTAATGAACGTTTATACGTTGTTTTCTCAAGTATGATCGATTGCAACTGTAGTAACATCATTCACTAATAAAACAGTTGATCGGTATCGATATAATTTTCGTGGCGTTGGCACGATAAAATTTTCACATTTTCAGTTGACGCTGCTTGCACGCTCAAAGGTAACTAATTAACATTTCTCCTCCGTTTACTTTTCTTGCTATTTTTCATTTAAGAATTTAATCCTTTGTGATCTGAAAAAAAAAAATTTTTTTTTTCAAGCGTATAAAAAATCAAGTAAAACATACATCAGGGTATAATTATTGATCAAGTTGATTTTTCATCGTTAAACTAGAACAAACTTTATTTTCCATGTTTACTTGTAAACGTTGTTTATGCAGTTATTATTATCAAACATAATTTTCATCTTCATTTTTTCACGGGACATGAATGATTATTTATTGCTTGATTTTTAACATACTTTTTACCCAAACTCTGACTCAAAAAAATATTCAAAGTATTAGAAATGAGTGATTCTATAAATTTAACAAGATCATTAATCATATTTAAATTGGAATCATGAAGTGAAAATAAAATGATAATGTGCACAAATAATATCCCCTTGCAAGTTGATTACAGTTGCTAAATCGAAAATTGAAACACCGAACCAAGGGGAAATATCGAATAACAGTCAAAGAAAAAAGAAACCATCAGGTAGACATTGATCAAAACGGGGATCAAAACACACGCATACTTTCAAATCCAGTAATGAAAGATTTATGCATAATACATCAATTGATTTTGAATCAGCAAATCATTAAAGACATTTTTCCAATGCATATTCTGATTATAACAAACCAACCTCGATCCAATATCGTATGCATCATGTGAAAATAAATGAACGCAAATATATATCAAACACAACATTGTCAAAAAACATGCAAGAAATATGCTTTGTATAAATTGCTTTCAAAATATCCTTCTTTTTGTACAAAACTCCTTTGACTAACTTCCATCCGGATCATAAATTAACCGCAAACTTTGGTGATTAGAGAAACAAAACAATTCGCCTGCGGTGATGCTTTTTGAAGTAAAAAGTATGTTTGAACAGCAATCGTAGCTTCACAATTGAAAATGAATTCCAAAAAACGCGAGAATCTGAAAAGCGTCTGAGACATTGTAATTTCTTATTGTTTCATCTGTTGAATATGTTTATTTAATTTTATTTATTTCAGAAACGAATTTTCTCACCGATGTTCGGTAAGTTTTGGGAACTGTTAACAGGCCCTTAAGTGAAAAAAAAAAAAAAAGGGAACAAACAGAAAAAGAAATAAAAAAACGTACACAGGCGTCTAAAATACGTACGAAACAAGACTCTAAGTATCTGCAATGACAATAATTGTTACTAATGAAATATAACTTGTTAGTAAAGAAAAAGCCGGCGCGGAATTGAGTGAAGCGAAATAACATGTTTACTCGTTTCGGTTCATTCGTGCAAGCAACTACTAAAAGGATAACATTATTATTTGAGTATACAAAGTGTCCGGCAAAAATGTATAATAATAATAATAATAATAATAAACGTGAAAAAGAAAAGGCTCTCGCGTTGTGGGCAAATTTTGAGAAGGGGGGGGGGGTGCGTGTACCGGTGAATATCGGACGAGGGTATAGATGAATTAATTAGTTACCACTAATACAAGACGGCACTT
Source organism: Trissolcus japonicus (assembly GCA_030522925.1). NCBI lineage: Eukaryota > Metazoa > Arthropoda > Insecta > Hymenoptera > Scelionidae > Trissolcus > Trissolcus japonicus. The sequence continues at coordinate 74,706 of JAPYZS010000638.1, read as the reverse complement.
TGAGCATGCAGCAACCTCGACCGGCCATTTGTTTCGTCAACTAACACACCGTGCCATGATCATCAACATTAATCAATGAAAATTAACGGCTCCAAAAAATTACATATAAGAGGCCCTTGCACTCTGGAACTCGGAACGTAATGAACGACATTGAACAAGAGATCGCGCGGACAGAGTTACCAGAGAAGCGGGCGTCGTGTGAATGGAACAAAAATTTTGTTTAATCAAATAACGCTAATCGATAATATACATAGAATATCATGTATATATAATGAAGCCCTGAGCGATTATATATACACGATATTTACAGGTGAATCTCATATGAAGGCAAGCCAAGGCCACGACATGAGACGTGCAAATTAAAAAGGTAATAATATTAAAAAAGCAATTAAAAAATTCTCTCCCAAAACCGCTCCAACCACAACCAAGCACAACCACAGGCAAGGTACGGGCCTTTGTCAACGAGACAGTCATCAACCAGTGAATATATGCGGCGCATTACCGTGATTTATTATATAAAGTAGAAAATATGTATAATTTATAGGTATAAATATATATCTCTCGTATATAGATCGACTCTGTTTTGTCATTCGAGCGTAAGTTTGCTGTATGTATAAGTATACCTATATTATACATACAATAGTTATGGTGTTCGTGTATTTAGACGTAACGAGAAAAGTCAGTTAAATTATATATGTACAATGAGAATAAAAACAACGCTCTCCTTTTCGATCGTGATGATCAGTTATGCAAATGACCATAACATACAAACTGCCTTTTGACGCTAATAAACAAACACATAACAAGTGTCCTCAATCTCAAGTCAATCAATTAATGCCATTGTCTCTAATTTATTATTTATTCATAATATTAACAAGAGTTGCAGTCACTGACATCTCTGTTGTTATGTATTATTTATTTATTCATTTATTTATCATTATTATCGGATGGCACTTTTATGAACTCTATTCTTTTTTTTTTTTGATCAAATTATTTTTTATTTTATTCTGTTTTAAAATAATTGTGAGGATTACGACATGGTGCTAACAGGGACCGATCGGTGGTGGGATAGTAAGTATCTTAATTGCACTTAAGCGCAAGGCAATGCAGGTTGATTCTTAATGAAGTTAAGAATTATTCAATTACAATAATAATTAATGTCAATCATATGTGTACGAAAATACCGTCATGCTGTAACCACTGAATAAGATAGCCCTAGACTAGCTACAAGGCGAGACTCTCATATCCTTATGTAATGTCTTACGAAGAGAAAACAAGCTCACATGGCCAATCTTAGTCTGCAAACCACCCGATCCGACGTCACGCTTCACGTGCTGTGTCATCAATTTAAGCGATTCATTCATTACGACGACGAGCTCAATCGCCTGTCACTGTCTTCATCCTTTCCTTCTCCGTCATTTCCCTCTCGTGCTTTATCTTTCTTCACTTTCTCTCTTTCTTTCTTTCTTTTTCTCTCTCTCTCTCTCCCCCTCTCTCTTTGTGCCTCTTGTTAATGATTACACGTGTGTGTGTGTGTGTGTGTGCATCACCCCTTCTTTCATATTGGTTCGAGATCCTTCCATCTTTCCAGTTTCTCTGATAACCGTTCGGTATGAGGGAGTTGAGCAATTGTTTTGACGGATGTACAGAATAGTGCATGCAGTTAAAGTTCATTAATACTGAATAAGGCAGTTCTCAGTGTTTGCTTTCTCAACTAATTTTAATTTAAATTTCAACCCCATTGAGATCCAGACAATGCTGCAAGTGTATCCAAACTTTTTTTTATTTATGTATCAGAAACACTTTTAGAGGCCTTCTAAGAGCTTGAAATCGAATCGTTGTATCAGATGAAAAGTTTTGAAACAGAAGGCGGGGGGGGGGGAATAAAGAGATCAAAGAGAAATAGAAAAAAAATAAAAATGGAAATAAAGAGAAAAGAGAAAGAGAAAGAGAGAGAGAGAAATGTTTTTGTATGCGATGAACAATAAGTTAATGTCAGCGGGTGTGGTGGTTTTGTTTTGTTTTGTGTAGATTTTTTTTTTTTTTTTCAAAAATCATTGTCGTAAATTTGTTAAAAAAAAGTTAGGTCTGGCACTCGATTAGACAATTGAGCGAAAATGTCCGATTATTTATTTACAGAGTCAAACGTAAGCTTGTGCACTGTTCACCTCAGACCTAGCATAATTCTAAAAGGTACAACGTATAGTTATTGATCATGAACTATTGGAAACTGACAAACTGTTACACACGGAGAAGCTGTTAAAGGTATGCGCATAGCTTCGCTACAAAATCTTGTGAATAATAAAGAAAAACAAATTGATCATCTATTTGTCATCTATGCGACCCACTTATTGACAAAAGAAAGTGTCGTCAGAGCACAAATAAATAAACAAACAAACAAATAAATAAATAGAAAAGGAATGAGAGAACATGGGGGAAATTAAGAACGAGCATTCAAGGATAAACCTTAGAGCAAAAGAGAGTGAGTGAGAGAGAATTACTACACGAACACTGATACTGACGATGCAAACGCATGCTTGAGTTAAGGTTTTTTTTTTTTTTGTCATATTAACCATTCCTGCTGAATTTTGCTTGACTTTGTTTTTATTTATCACTTAAGCACTTCAACATTTTTATCGAGTTGTAATTGATCTGCGTAATCTTCATCCCGTATTTTGTATTCATCTATTTTATCAGTAACTCTCATCTATGATGAGTAGGAATGTCGTTTCACATTTGATATCACTGGCACTGGGTTGTAATCACTGTTTTTCATGTTCATCAAAATATATTGTCTCACACTGGCCCTTGTCCATGTGCTCTTTCCTCTTCGACACCGTATCTTCCCTTTTGTAAAAGCATCTCAGAGACAACGTCAAAGACTCTTGGCCCGTGTCTTTATTGATAAAACTAGAATTTAACTACTCTGTACACTCGGTACAATGGAATGATCGATTCCCAGCCGGGGCAAAGAAATTTGAACAAAGAAATGTGCGTGTTTCTTTGAGACGAAACATTCGAGCGTAAACAGAAATGAAAATACACGTCATCTTTTGCTTCTTCAAATTCCCTTTTGCTGGCTCACAAGTTATGAGATGGTGTTACTAGATTAAACATCGTGACTTATATAAATACAATACCGCGTAAAGAACAACAGTCTTTACATTATTCATAAACGTTTTATCACATTTGAAAAGTACCCTGTCTTAGTTGCATTTCTCCTTTTCACAATCATTATTCAATGTTATTCTTCAATGATTGGTCAATTAGACTTGATGATTCACTCTCCGTTTCACACTCATAAAGTAAACTTGCAATGGTGCAATAAAAAAATATACAAAAAGTCCTCGAGTACAAAAATATCAAATCGGGAAAACATTTGTATCACAATTGAAGCGCTGCCCAGTTCGAGAGTGACTTCGAACGTCGGTGGCCGCAAGGGGTGAGATTTCGTTTCGCGTTGATTAAATATGTAAATGAAGCTGCAGCACCCACCTTGGCTCTGTAGAAAAGAAAATAGACAAAATAGTAGCCTGCACACGTGAAAAGACATTCGCGCCACCGCGAATCGTTATTCTTTTGGCATCGACAATTTGGAAACGCCAATATCTAAATTTAAAAGTGATTCCCAACATTTTATATTTAATCAACCAAAATAAAAAAAAAAAAAAGGTGATGGTACAAAAAAAAACGTATTGATTGAGATCTGGTTCGTAAAGCTTGGTCGTGGTTCGGCGCATGTACAGGGGCGTAATCGCGAAACTGAGCAATCGTAGTCCAAAAAAGCAGGACGGCGAGCTTTCGTGGTTGTGTTGACGGCTTGACCTTTTACGAGAAACCCTGGCAGTTCTGTCGTATTTCAGAGTAAAGAGTCAGGAGTGCCTCCTCAGGCACATTATGGATGCACCTACCCTCTGGCCATTGGACGCACACTGCAACACAGTAAAAACAGAACCCGCATAAACAACGGGGCTTTACCTTGCATGTGCAGTACAAACTATAGATCATACAGATGCTAAACCGAGTACATCTTTCTGAGGTGTTAAGTCAAACCATAAACAGGGTGTTTAGCAAAAGGTTACAAATACGTCAGTTTTGAAACTTTTACAAGGAAATGTCTCTAAAAGAATGACAAAATGTTTCTTTTTTTAATTCTCTCCCTCTCTCTCTCTCTCTGTATTCGAGAGGAAACAAATCAGCATAAACGTTTTCATATGCTAAACACCCTGGTGGTTCATGCAAAGGCATTGTTTGTATTTGTTCAACTTTTTGTGAAACTTAAGCTGAACGTTTCGTTCGGGTTAGCATCAAATAGGTATGTGTGCGTGTACAATTTCATTAGCCGGAACATTCCATTAATGGGTGCTTTTTATGTAACTCAAATGGGGGTAAGGATTTCGCAGAGGGAAATTGTTATTCGCTGTCACATTATTTGTTTTCCATTATGCCATCGTGATTAATGAATTGAGGAGTGATGTCGGTGCTTGTTGATGGTGCGGGCCATTAATTGTAATGTCTTTTCGTGTTTTGTGTGGAAACAAGTCAGAATGGGTCGGACAAATCAAAGGACAGATAATTCGATGGATCGGAAGATTCCCCCTCCCTGGCTTGATCAATTAGTTTTGATTTGTACAAACAAAAGGAAACAATTAACGAAGAGCGCATGGGAATTGTGAATTGGGTCATTCGTTGATTCGTCTGGGAGGGCCTCGCTGTCAAATGCAAATGCGAGTATAAAGTTGGTGCATCAAAGAAGACCTTAATCCTATCACGTTACTTAATTTATTCCAAGGCTGACAAAATAGAGAATATCGAGCGTGTTGCCACTCAAAACATTGGTAATTCCAACAACTCTGCAATAAGAGTAGGTACATTTCCATTGCTGGATAACACGGCGGAACACAAATGCCATCTTGAGAGGGACAAATTTTTAACCAGATTTGCTACAACAACTGCTAAACGGGAAACGAACACTGTTCGAGTCAGGAGGAAATTTCAAGCACAAATACAGAGGATGTAACTCTGTTGACAGAGCGAACGGCGATTGAAATAAACTTACGCCGACTAATCAATCTGTCGAGTATATACGAGCTTATAATAAAGTGTACGCCGAGCGCGAAGGAAATTGCCCAATGGATTGTAAACGATGGGAGGCGGCTTATTTACCACCCTTAGTGCACGATTGCATCTCAGAACTGGAATGGCGATTGAGATATTAAAAAGAAGGACGATATTTCGCTAATGAACAAAATTCAAGTACAATTAGACGAAGCGATGAAAGCGGCTTTTTAGTTTGCCATCAAAAATTCAATGTGAGATATTTTTAAGATTTGCATAATGAATTCGGTTCTCTCATCGAATGGAATTTTCGGTAAAATGGAAATAGACGACGATGGCAAAATTGTGTTCAGCGCGGGAGGATTAGCGAAAAAATGAACCGTGCTTGCAATACCAATTTTGCATAATGTATTATACTCTTGTCTTTTTCTTCTTCCTCTGCTGCTCTTTTACTTTTTTTTTTCTTTTTCGTCGTAACGTCGCCGTGAATCGTGTTGCAAATTTTACAAATCCGCTCGATCAAAAATAATTTGAAATCAATTTTGTTTACAATTTTTTGTAAGACGCGATCTCACTCTTGCAACTTGAAATTGACTTGATTTTTGAACAACGGGAAATTGGAAGAAACCCGTGTAACTCAACGAGCAATAATTTGTGTGGAACAATTACACCATCCTTGTTAACGGAGCAGGAATTTCGAAACGAAGTATATTAATTAAACTATCTTCAGGATAAAAGTCAATTAGTATCCAATCAAGGCAGTAATTAAAGGAACTCTGGTAAATTCGAAAACCGTTACAATAATATAGTCGGTCGCCGAAATTGACACTATCGATTCGTGAACACGAGCCGCGAAAATCGTGCAACGTGATTTATACTTTCTTCTGATTAGCATCGTAAAGGTTACAAGAAAGACAATTAATGGACAGCGCTCTTCATGAACGTGCTCCATAAAAATATCAAGACCTTAATTTTTTTTTTTTTTTTGTATTGTATTATGAAGAATGAACAAATTTAAACTATCACAAACGTTTTTTTTTTTTTTTTTTGAGATCCCAAAGAATGGAAAAAGTGCGTGAATAATAATGAGACGTGTTACGTAAAAGGTCAACTTGGACAAAAAATACAGTTCAATCACACACAGACCGGAATGTCGTGAATTCGAGTATAATTAGACGCGGTAGGCTCACTGGGTCGTCTCGTGTGCATGCACAAATGATATCCATTGGTGACTTTGGCAAGACTTGGCACGACAGTCGATCGTTATTGTCGTTTCAAGTAGATACTATTTTTAAATCAGATAACAGTCTTGCGTGCATTGCTTATTTTTAATAAATAATCGATCACCGATCATCTTCTGCGAGTCTTTTTCAAAATGTTAAGACTCACAATTAATCAAAAACGGCTCGACGAATTATCTCCGTATATATCCAATATTTTATATGCCAGATGGCGATCCTGCCAGGATCAGTCAAATTGTCATAATTTTCTGTATTCTCTTATCGTTCAAAAGTTTTCCTTTCAAATTTACAAAATGAAAGAAAAAAAGAAAATACTGCAAATATAGCATCTGAGGTTTGATACGATGATGGCGCAGTGAAATTTGTTAAGCTATCTTGTTGCAGTTAAAAAATATCTGGAGGAATTGGATGATGTGCTTGTATGTACGTGTGAGATTGTTAATGGTACGACAAATTTAGCGAATGGATAGAGTGTTTGACCAAACAGGAATGACAGGCGGCCGTTGAGGTGAGCTTTTTTATCAAGGGCGACTTGTAATGCGAGCGGGCCGCACGTAAGTTGCCACCGATCTGGATCGAATGACGCTTTAAATGTCGACACAATTAAATTGAGATTAAGTGTTTCGGAATCGGTGAACAAGATTCAGTGAAACCTAAATAATGTGACATTTGGTAAAGGCTAAGATTACGTGACAATCAATGCAGATTCTGCTTCTAAATTATATGCATACTAGTTAGCTAAGTGGTGTCATTTTTTTTTTCAATGCCCAGTTCTCTTGGTTATTTCAAAGTAATTGGAGCAAGATGAAATATGGCGTTGCAAACTTTCGTCAAGATTCAAATCGGAATCGAGTTTGAATAAAGTATAATTCGCTCGAATTACTTTGCTTGGATCCTAAATGAAACTACTGTAGCAAAGACTGTTAAAACAAAGAAACTTTGTTAGTCTGTTGAAAAAAGTGATTTGCACAACGTTTGTATCAAAGGCAAGAAATAAAAAAAGGTGATAGACGAATCATGGCTTACCGTTGGGAACTGTTGGCGGTTTTTTCGTTTGCACCCGCGCTGTTGCGTTGTTGACCTGTGGAATCAAAACCAAACGATCAGGATATATTTTTTGGATTCTCATTCAATCACAAATTCGTCACGCTAGAACGAGCCGGCCAATAAATTTACGCGAGTTAAACAATTATCGTGGAATGGTAGAATCTCAAAATACGGCTCGGTCAAGCGTAAACCGAATGAAAAAAGGGTTAAAAAAATCGTTCCTTTTTACAAAATTGAATCAACGCGATTGCAAAAAGGAAGATAGACAAAAATAAATGTGTGGCAAGGGTCTGCAATAAAATAAAAACTCTTATTTTGCACAACTTGCATTTTAGCAAACTCGATTAGGAACGCACGTTTCGATTGCAGACACTTGCCCGGAAACTCGATCTAACACACCTAGAATTTGAGCGCAAACTTTCTTTTTTGTTTGTTGCAGGGAAAGAAAATGAAATAAACAAAAAAATAAACAAAAAGATAAGAAAAATGATGAACCGAGCGCGAACCGAGTTATCGATTCGCATGTCGTTTTCAAATTCACTACTCGTTGCGTCGGGCTTATGAAAAATGCAACAGCCCCGTGCGCTAACCGCAGCGCTCGGTCGGCTTTCAGCTCGTCGAACTCATAAGACATCAACACTAAATATAACAGAGTCCGGCGATTTGTTTAATTTGCGGCCCTCGGTCTGCGCTCGGTTCCCCATCGACCGGACGTTCCTGAAAAGTCATTGTAAAGCAATAAATCACGCGGCCAATGCGGATTCGAAATAAACCGCGTCTCTCTGTGCCTATTTAATCAGACACCGAAATAGAATCGACAGAAATAAATGAATAACAAATAAGTCATTTGTTTCCTGTCGTTTCGAGGTAAAACGTCAAAATACATTCTTCGCAGAAACGTCGTTGGCTTTTGAATGTTAAGAACCAAAATTCCAACTTGAATATGGATCTTTGGTCAAATGTAGTTGCAAATATTTTAAAACAAGTTACCGTACACTCAAAAAAGTTGCAAATTTCAATTGCATTTTTAAAGAAAATATATATAACATTAGATCACTCATTTCAAATTGACATTGTTTTTTTTTTTTTTTTTTTTGAATGTACGTACAAGACCTGAAAGAAATTCGTATAGATCAATTGAGTGGCGCATCTGATAGGACGCAGTTGCACAATCGCGATCAAAATAAACGTCCTTTTATATCGCTTGCAAAGTTTCATCTTATAAGTTTTATTATATCAACCGCGTCGTTTCAGATATAAAATTGTCGTGGCAGAATTGCCAATGAAGACATAAGGATTGCGTTGGTACCTGTTAACCGAATATGGAAATAGCAATCGAAATTCGGATGTTCGCTGGTAAACAAGACGTTCGCTCGTTTATACAAACGAATCGCGGATAAAAACTCAAATTGGACAAGTCATTTTTGTTTTAAAATAGCAGCTTAAGGAATGCCCGAGTGCCGTACGATGAATAGCAGGCAACGTAATTTCCGTCGTTTGCATACTTAATGAATAATGAACAATCGTGACGCATTTAATTATGCGATGCTAAATCAACTGTCGCCTTTTATCATTCACCTCGAGCATTACCGTCCGGTTTGTAATGTTCATTTTTTTACTTCCTTCCTCTATATAATAATTGTACAGTTTCTTTTCATTTTCCTTCGTCCGAGAATTTTTTGCCGTGTAAGCTGAATTTCTGCCGAGTTGATCGGGATGAAATATGCAATCAAGTGGGCTTTCTACTTAATCAAAGCCCGAAAACATGATCAGCACAGTGGTGTAGCAGCAGGAGGAAGGAAAGTCGATAAATAAAAATTTGCAAAAACTTGTTATAAATCTGTCTCGGCTAATTTGAATCGCAAAAATTCGCGGATAATTTGCATCGCGGATTCAAATTTTTTTTATAACGACGAAAATCGATGCGCGATCGGTTGAGAAAAAAAAAAAGAAAAAGAGAAAATTCGGCCTCTCGTCTTGTGTGATGCCCGTAAAAATCTGTCCGCTGATTGGCAGCCGCGCTTCCGTTCACGTATTCTGCATAAATTTGACTTGCTAAAGCCCGTGACTCGGATGCGCATACGCGGACTTTCTTACGCTCTTTTGTTTGCATGCGCTTCTTCCCGCGCGAACACACGTTTGCACATTTTCTGGCTCATTAGTCATGATGTAAGTGAATGATTCAGGTCGTTACAAAACTGCTCGAGTTATCAATATTCCTATCAAAAGGAGATGAAAGCTCTCCTTTTAATCTCTTTCCCCAATATGAAAACGGCAAACAGTTTCATTTTTTGTTTTATTCTTCCCTTTTTCTCTCTATTTTTTTTATAGTCCACTACAACCTCAATTATTATCCTTTTGGATATTTTTTTTCAAACCATTCTAACATTTTAAAATGGCCATAAATTCAATTTTAGTCGAATTCAATAAAAGATGGTCAAGTGCAATTCTCAAATTTTCATTGAAAAATTTAAATTCTATTGAACAAAGCGTTGGCGATATTTGACGACTCGAATGATTTTAATTTCTCTAAAGTACTTTCCATACTTTTGCTCATTATTCATATTTTCAATTGGATTATTACAATATTCACTCATGATAAAATCAATATTTTGATCATTTAATATTCATAACCCTTTAATTATTCCTTTTTGATATCCAATTTAAGAGGTTGTTGACTTAAAAAGAAAAAAAACACCGTCATTTTTGGATGATGAATGGTGGCATAAAATGATGCAATAAAAAATGTCTCGTTTTGATTGAACGCGAAAATTTAGTTAAGAACGTGGTGATCGAATGTAAATCTTATCTATTTTGTTTGAGAACATACAACGAAGACAGAAGGTAACTCGTAGCCGTGAATTTGATAAGCATGAATATACAAGCAATCGATGCAACCCTCCATTTTGCCTTAACGCTTGTTTTCGCAATATCCCTTGCTTGGTTATCACCGTCCGCGTATTTTATCACAAAGCGAACGTTTAAAGCCCGACTCGCGGTAATTCGAGCTTTATTATTCTTGCGAACAGGAGAAAAGACCGAGTACTTGAATTGCCGTCGCAGAAGTGTACATTTTATCAGCACTGATCAATGCTCATTTTTTTTTTTTTTTCTACTTTGGTTGTTTTTCGCCGCGAACTTTGTTATCGACTGGCCTAATTTATTTTCCGTTTCCTATCGAAATCCTTAATTATTAGACTTTTCGACTTATCTTGAAATTGCAACCCGAGAATCGAGATTGAAACGCTAACGAGACGCCACAATTGAAACGCAATTTCGAAAGGTATATTATTTTTATATCTTATACTAATCCAGCGAACGTCCGAATTGTTTTTTCCAATTTTCCTTTTTTCCCCGTTTATTGAGAACCGACATGCGACAAGGCGCCATTTTTATTCAGATCGAAAATTACTCCTAAAATGAAAAAGTAAAAATTCATCGTTAATAATATATATTATTAACGATGAACGATATATGTAATTTAAAAATTAAATACGAATATTTGTCATTTGAGTTTAATATTTTATTATCATTGTTATTGTTTTGATTAGGCATGCTCACATGTCAAATCCCAAATCTTGTTTGATTTTGATTTTTGTTTTTCATTATTCGGTTATCAAGTTGAGAGATAAGTGAGCTGATGAAGTTAGGCAAAAAACTTTGTATGATCGTCATCACAATGGTGATGTGGGTGTAATTAAGACTACGATTTTAAATCGATTACAGAGTTAAGGAATAAAAGCGATACGCGCAAGGCGCCGGCCTGTTTTGATCGCAGTGCCACAATCACGTGAAACAATGATCGATTGTCTTTAAATTTCACCTCTGCTAATGTCTGAATTCAACTTGTTTGATCTCTCTTTATTCAAATCTGAAAAAGGAAGACAATCGAGTCAGAATTAAAACGTGATCCACGGCCACGTAACTTTTCATCATGGGCTTGAAAAATGTGTGTAATCAATGTTGAATCAAAAATAAAGTTTGACATTTGATGAAGATAAACAATAAAATGGACATAGAAATTGTGATTTTATAAAGATATAAAAATGCGACATTATCAGAAATAATAAAGATGAGTGGCAAAAGGAACAAGAAGGAGTTTGTTTGTTTGGAGCTTATTTTTAGAGAGAAGAAAAGCGCGTGGCTGTGGAAGGAGCATTAAAATACGGCCGGCACGCGTAATTGAGTGTACGTCGGTGAGAGAGCGGGCAGTGCGAATTTCGTATATTATCTTTACTGTATAATTAATATTCTTGCTGTTTTGATCTCGTCATCGCGAAATGTTTTCTTACCTTGTTGGACACTTGTGAGGCTTCGGTCCTCGCCGAGTGTCCCAGAGTTTGTCCAACCGGACACGTTCAATCTCGGTATTTCTCATTTTGTTTGTTGATCAACTCTACTGATATCAACTTTGGACAAACATTATTCTCATCGGACTGACAACGCTTTTGCCACTGTCGCTCTCTCATTTAGTCATTTTGTTTTTGTTCTTTTTTTCTTTTTTCACCTCAACATACTTTGCTTCCTACTTCATCAAACGTCATTTTTCATTTGTGTCTCACTCGCGCGACTTGTCTACAAGCAGATAAAAAAGATTTTCCTCGTGAGACATCCATTAATGTGATCTACTTCTAAAATGGTTCGTATCATTAAACATTGACAATCGGTATCACTTTTATAGGTATGAGTTTCCACATGAGTTTCTTGTTCGATCGGAATTAAATATTGCAGCGAATCTGATCTAGGCTGATGAACATCTAATTTTAGAATAAAAGACACTGAATCAAACTTTAGTTCTGTCAAAAGTTGTCAAGCTATTACTCGGTGGAAGTCAAATTGTTTCACATAAAAGCATAAAATATTTGAAAAAAGTGCGAGCAACATGGCGATTTGAGGATGCAATATGTTATTATCGAGCGGGTCTCTCGGCTAGGTTTGATTCTTAATAACAACAGAAAACTTGAGTCTTGCCACTAACATTGTGTATGGTTGCCAATCTTTTAATCCATTTTGAATATCGACGCTTTTCTATGCCTCACTCACTTGCTATAATAAATACGTATAACTCGTGTCATCTATTTGTGTACGAAACATTCATTTATACATCATAGTCAATATTGTACATTGTACTTGCACAAAGCCACCTGAACCGTTTCAACATCCAACACCGCGGGCTCGTTTTCATTATCACGATAATTCAATTTCAATTTCAATCGCAGATTCAAAGTAAACAAGTTTCGTCAAAAGGCCCCGGGAATTAAATTTCGCGCACAGAGAACGTCGCTCACAACACCTCTTTCTTTCTTTCTTATCACTGACATTGATTCTTGGACTCGAGATTTTATCATGCAATTTTATCAGCCCGAATCCTACCACTATCACGCCTCCATATTTTCAACTAATCAACTCTATTATCTCGTTGCTGTATAATATCAGTGTTCATTTTAATTCTATACCTGTGCTCTTGGATTATCGTGGATTAGCTAAGTAAGAGGATTACCCGCAAAGTCATCAAGTTTGCAAAAAAAAAAAAAACAAAAACAAAAAATCTAGAGAGTTTAGTATAATCGGTCCAATCGACTGAACAATGTTGCAATAAAGTTGCCGCAATTTCAATTAAATCAATGATCTCGAATTAAAAAGGCAGTAAATTGCGAATTCGCCCATTCTCCGTGCCCGAACTCAAAACATTTTGAACATTTCATTTTTGATTCTATTTTGTGAAAAAATAAAGGAAAGCAAAAATGAAAAAGAGGAATTCTAGATGGCTTTGACAACAACAAGAACACGTGTAATATAAGATGCACAAAGGCGTACGCAATGCGCATGCATGTGTGCACCGTGTCAGCTGAAAGAAAAAGACATGGTTATCGCACAATAAGAGAGCGAAACAAATCAAGTATTAATAAATGACATTGTTGAAAAATAAGAATCAAAATGAATGGAAAAAACATGATATCATAAGATTCTTTGTTCTCATGTAAAATTACAAAAAGGTATATGTATGTATATATGTGTATATATATATAAATATATATATTTAAGTATAAGAAAGTCATGCACACCTCAATCTTTCTGCCCTCAACCACGGTGCCGTGTAGCCTCTCACGTGCCCGGTCCGCGTCAGCACTATTTGCGAATGTTACAAAACCGAATCCCTGCATGCAAGGACAGACAAAACAACATGCATTAAACTCAACTTACAGACTGCGCGCTTCGTGCGCCCTCACGCCGACATCCTCTCTCTCTTTTTTTTCTTTTTTTCTTTCTTTTTTTTTTTAATGCATCTCTCTTTTTATTAACCGGCGAGTGGCACCGATTCGAGCCGTCAAAATTTTCACCTCAGATGAGGGAGGAGGGCATCGAATCGTCGCCAGACATCGCCGCAGAGAGTGATGCGAGCGCCTCATACGGCTAACGAAGACGCACCAAACAACGTGCAACAAATAAGTAATATCAAATCATGGTAAGAAAATTATTGTCATGGTCACATTAATCATATCATTATCATCTCATATCGTGTCGTGTTATTGTGGTCCTCGTCATATCATTGAGACTAAGTTATCAATATGGTTCCGAAAATAATAGAAATTTCATTGTGCACAGGAAATCAAGAACAGGGTAGTGGGGGGAAGGGACGTTTTTTTGGACTCGGGGATAAGTCAATTCTTAATATCGTAGCCGTAAACTTCTTCTTCTTTCACTCTTGATTTACCGTCTTTCTTCTGGAGTAAAAAAAAAGAAATAAAATAAACAAAAATTGATATGCTTAAATGAAAATTGAAAAGAAAAAAAAGAAGATAAATGCATCAATGTGTCGAGTTGTGGGGTGGGGGAGTTTTGTCGATTGGTTTTTTCGCCACTGAAACATTAATTTCTACGAACGGGCTGGACGCCTTATCTTTTTTGTTTTCCACGCCTCTTCAAAGTTGCGCGCACTATCGCGAATTCGGAATTCGTTTTTGTTATTTTAAATCGCTTAGATTTGTGGCACTCGGGGAATGCATTTGCGGCGTGTTGAAGCGCGAAAACAATTGTGGCCGAAAGTCGTGACCAGCCATGGTCGGATTAGCATAGTTATCAATCTGAATTAAACGCCAGGTCGCTAAAAATATAACACGATAAGTGCCGAGCGCGGGTACATCAAACATGCCCGATAATAGAATACCCGAAAAGTCACGCATCCGTAAACAGAGAAGGCTGCAATTTTCAAGGTTTTTTTTCGGAAATTAGTTTCTGCAGTTTTGCTTTATGAAATCATAAACTTATCCAATTATATAGTATTCTCTCTTTTTTTTTTTTTTGCTAACTTTGAATTCAATTTGCTTGAAAATTATGTGAAAAATGTTCTGAAAAGTTTTTTTAAAAAAAGATGCCTCGTCATCAAAAGTTTTCGATTAATTGGGCTTTTTTATTAAAAAGCAACTAATTGATTCATGTTGATACATACAAATTCTATGTCTCAATTGTAAATTGTCAATAAATGTTTAATTGAAATGAATTTCGGGTCGCAAATGGGTTTGCAGCAAAACTATTGATAACAAATTCGAACATATGTCACGATTTTCCATGTATTATTAAATCCTCCTCATGCATTTTTAAACCCACTTAACCTAAGACTAATCAATAATACAACACCCCGATGACTGAATAATAATGCAAGGAAGTTTATCTTCTTATAAATGGAAAGTTTTTTATTTCTTTATTTGAGAATAAAAAAAACATTAAAAACTCGCCACATCTGTTGCAAACTTATTATCTTTGATAAATAATATGCAAGTTTACTATGACAAAGTAATACAAGACAAAATTGATCTCGACATGTGTTTATATTTTTAAACCAAACTAAATGTTACTTTGGGTCGCATTTTCAAATCTCATTTTCAGGATATTTATGATTTCATAATGCAATGCACGTATGTTTTTGATTTATTTGGTTGCAACATCAGGAGCGCTCAAAGTATAAGGTAACGTATATTGAATAAGATGTGCGCAAAACTAAGAAGTATCGATTTCACGTCAGCGCCGGCACAAAATCTTATGCAAAATTACAGTAAATTTCAGTAACAAGAAACATGTGAAAAAGAATTCGCGACACTCTCGCGAGACGAATGTGTTGATTGTTTTTGTCAAAACAAATTGAAACACTCTGGTATTTTCATCTAGCGAAACCAATTTCCGAAATTCCCGTCAACTTCAACGTTACGCGTTCGATAAATAATAAAATTGAAAAAAAAAAAAAACAGGAGAATTAATTGTACTGATTAATTAAAATTTAATAGCCGGACAATATCAATTTCTAAGATATAATGAATATAGCACCTTTGACCCTCGGATCATTAGTGGAAATAACATCATATGCGGCATGAATATGATACTTGAAAATAAATGACATATCCGAAAGACAAAACAAGACCCGGCTGTTCGGTCCGATCGATCGCGCCGCGTGCATGTAGTTTTTCCCGAGGGTCGTAAATGTTTAGGGGTACGCGACGCTTCCCACTAAATTCATGTCCTTGAGTGTGTTGTGATAGGAGTTATAAGAGAGAGAGAGAAAGAAAGATGGAGAGAACAACACTTATATACGAACATGGGTGTTCCAGGTCAGACGTAATTCTCACGCTGAAAAGCTTGTGTGCGAAATCTATTCAAATTTATCTCACTGCTTTGAAGTTGAAAATTCCAATTCAATAAAGACGAATTCGAGATCAACTGTGGAACAAGTCTTGGCAATAATAATTTAATCAGTCTGATAAGAGAAGGAGAGAACGAAAAAAAAAAAAAAAAGAAATAAAACAAATTAAGATGAAACAAAATAAGAGAAAATAATGTATGACCTGGGATACCGTATTCGTACGTCTCCGTAAATGTCTCTGTATAATAAATGTACGCGTTAGACTGAGCCAAAAAAGTTGTCAAGTTTGTTGAGTTACGGCTCGAAAGTTCTTTGGTCTTGAGTATACCATTGAAAGAAAGTCGGCAGATGCACAATTTCGAGAACATCTATATAGACGTCCGTGAAAGATGATTGTAATCAAAATTTGTTTCTAAACAACAACAACAACACAATAATGCGTCGAATAAATGTTTCGGGCGATTGAAATTGAAAAGTGGATCTTGTGGAGATGAAGAAAAACATGGTGAGGGTTTGCAAATGTTTGGTCGAACATTGTGCATCCGATGGACGAACTCGTAACAGGAAACTTGTGGCAACTTTGGATTCAGTTTAGCATACAGGCTGACAGTTCGGAAACGGCTCAACAGGATTGGGTCGTTTGCGTAACCGAGCCGTCGGCAACATCTTATAACGAGACCGAGCGAGTGTGGTGTGTCATCGGACTTAGTCGGGTATGGTGAGAGTTAAGCAGTTTCTAAAACTAAACATATAAGTGATTAAAGAAACATAAGCGATGGACGAACCGTTAAGTACCTGCCTCACCTAACGAAGCGTGCGGCTACTATTTACAACGGACGGGCACCGAACGTGGCCTATCCGTCGCACTTTGCCTGTCGCAGGCAAAACGCGCGGAGACCAACACGTCGACACCCCGTTTCGTAACTCATGCTTTGCAGATTAGTGGAATCTCGCGCTGTGAAATGCATGTGACTCGTCGCACACGTCAATCAATCCATCTATTTTAAATCAACCAAGTCACTCGACGTGCATTTTTGTCTTTTATTTATTTATTTATTTATTTTTTTTTTTTTTCACCATCACGAGTTAATCAACCGAAGAACAACAAATTGCTATTAAAATTACACTTTTTCATTCAAAACTAATTTTACATTGTTCAACAAATTGCTATTCCAAAAGTTGTTTCAATCGGAGTTAAAACAAATGTTTGTTGATAACAATTATTCTTCAAACGAAGTGCTTCATATTTGTGTGGTTTCAGTCAATAAATACTTTTTTGTTATTCAATCGGTCGTTTTTTTTTTTTTTTTTTTTTGATAACGAAGAAAATTTTTCTCACTGATGGGAGTATCGGAAAAGAGAATTGAAACTCCATCGGTCACGCCACATGGTTTCATTGCTTGTTCTCGGTTGCTCAATTCAAATGGTGACAAATTGATCGGATTTGCATTACTCTGAATCTGGAAATCTTTTTTTATTATTTTATTTTATATATCTTATGATTTTGGTAGGATTAATCGATGTGTGCTAACGCAACTGAGGCACATGCAGTTATTTGTATCATAACATGTGACAATAATCAAATACATCAAATTGTACTGGAATTGTAAAGGATTGTATGGCAGTGATCAACTTGGTTGATTTATTTTATTTCTTACTTAAAAAAAAAAGAAAACTACCAAGTCAATGGTCTAGTAAAAGGATTGAGAATAGATCGGATTGGAAAGGAAAGGAGAGTTTTGAATACGACGACGAGATGTTAAAAGTTTCATCAAATCAAATGGGTAGCATCTCCCGGACTTGCGGCTTAGTGCGCAAATCCAAATCAGCGTGTCCGATATCGACTGTCTTTTAGATTTGGTCAGAAATTGTAGTATCGACTTTGGTATAAAAACAAGGCTTCTGATTTGATTTGACTGCGGTGTTTGTTGAAGAAAGAACAAAAAAAAAAAAAAAAGAAAAGAAAAAAGAGTTGAAATTGAATTGAAAAAATGAAACGAAATCAATCAGATAGATCAAACGTGATAATAAATTACAATTATATTAGTCGTAAAGCGAAAGTTAAAAAATTGTCTTGAAAGTTGTAATTGAACGGTTGCCCTCAATCGATAGACAGTCCCTTTGTAAACAATGGGAGATTACTAATGATATAAAATGCGGAAGGCTAGCTAGTAAAAATGCAACAGCTTGTCTAACAACTACGAGGACCAGTGCCACCTATCGTCTTATCTACGTATCACATATAATAGTCAACGTGATAAGTATAATAAGTATGTACGAGTCGTTGAGTACACATCTGGTATTGGCAGGAAGAGCGCCACGAGTCTAACGGGAAAGGACCTGTCAATTCAATTGGCAACAGCACTGCGCGAAAATTGAAACGACTGGGAACGAAATTGGCCCCTGTTCCGTTTGACAGATGGCGCTCTTGGTCGGTCCTCATTCTGGTATTTAATTGCCGTTTCATTTCCTTCAAAAATGCTGCACTTGATTGGGATGCCACATTCCATTTACATTGACGAAGCTTTCGAGAAAGATCTCTCTCGCTTACAGCTAAAGCACAGTGCTTTTACAAAATGGAGGTACTACTAGCGAAGTATATATATACGTATTACGCTTGGCAATAAACGTCATGTATACATACATATATATATATATATGTATATATATGAAAAATACATTTTATGTATGAAAAAGCGAGAGAGAAAAGGTTCACGCGTAGAATACGCATTTTGCAAAAGCAATATGGCTGGAAAGAATTGGATTCGAGCGATATCCAATTTAACATTCTTATTCACGTTTCATTATTTATTTCATTAACGCGCAACAAATGCCGCAGGATATCGCTCCAACCGAAGTTGCTCGCTCAGCAAGAACCAGCGCGACAATTCTTCAAACGATTCGATTGACTTATTAAATCGCCAATGATGGAATCACGATGAGCCCTCTGCTGTCTTTTCACGATTAATCCGATTACACGATTATGGCACGCGAATAATCATAACAGCGTCGATCGGATTGACCAATTAGCGAGACTAATCGAAAAGCGTCGTAGCCGGCCTATCACACGATTGCATCAAAGTGCCGACATAAATGCGTTTTTGTGCATTCACAATTTCATCGTCGAAACAAATTAAGCGTGACACAGCGCTTAATCCTACACGCGGTCCCAAGTTATTATTTGTTGTTTAACTAGACAAGTTGGAAGCGAGCCACTGTTTGCTCGCCGTCGGTGGACGACCGTTGGCTCAAGCGTTGAGATATTTACTTTCGTCTGATACCAAAATCAAATGTTACTATTGCGTTATCAATTTATCCTTCTATCAAAGTTCCTCGTATTGTTTTAATCTCCTATTAAACTCTGTCAATTGATTGTAATTAGTAATAATAATAATAATAATAATTATTATTATTTTGTAAAAGCATCTACATTATTTTGAAATGACAATTTTTGCGAGTACAAAACGGTATTTTGTTTTAGGAATGTGAAACACACTCTTAACTGTAGAACGCGTACCTAATAATACATTATGATACATTGAATATGATACGTTTCCTAGGGTGGCTCTTGTGTATACTCCGACAATCATATAATTCAGCAAAACGACCGCAAGCATATTATTGAAGCACAGCGTGATTATTCATCGTGTCGTCAGGCACGACGTGTACTCTCATAGTAGCGCGATTTCATAAATCGTTGAGCGAAACGAAAGCGAAAACGAACAGTGATAAGACGAGGGAAGACGAAACAAGTGGAGGACGATACCGGCCTGTTGTTGGCACTGCGGCAACTTGATCAAGTGTACTTGAAAGTACTTGACGCGGGCGCACTAAATATGCAGAACCGCCGGATGCCGGCTGTCGGCGCGATGTATTACTGCGGATCTTATCCCGTGCCCTGTCATCTATACTGCGACCAATTTGCATTTCAAACTTGCTTTTTGTCGTGCGATCTTTTCGCCGTACCGAAATACCGTGTCACCCGTAAATGCCACGTCTGTCAACGTATTCAAAAACAAGTAACAATGTCAAAACTGTCTTGCCGACTTATCTGATACGCGATGTATCGTATTTTCTGCTTA
This sequence comes from Trissolcus japonicus, assembly GCA_030522925.1. Lineage (NCBI taxonomy): Eukaryota > Metazoa > Arthropoda > Insecta > Hymenoptera > Scelionidae > Trissolcus > Trissolcus japonicus. Next base: position 54,643 of record JAPYZS010000638.1, on the reverse strand, counting down.
CCACGACCATTTATAATTGGCTACGAAAAATTAATTGAGACCACGTCATCCCTTTTTGTCAAAATAGCAAATGCACGGTATCTCTGCGGCTTTCAAGTCAACGATCAAAGATTCAATCTTCGAATGAAAAGAACGTTGCAAAATAATTTTCCTTGTTAGCTACAATGCAAGGGAATTGTATCAAATGTTCGCAATAGCTGCGGAGCAATTGCATCCAATCGTTTCGTTCCGTTTTCTTTTTTTCTCTCGTTTTTTTTTCAGCGATTCGATCTGAGGCTCATCGAGAATCCAAAATTGTACGAATGTCTTTTATCTGTCAATAAATCGTTAGACCTATCCTGATGCTCTGAGTCCTGCTGAACATGATTGTAATTAATAACATGACCGACTGATTTATCAATGTTTCTTTTTATTACTTTTTTCTTTCTTTTTTCTTTTCGATCCAAGATGTCTAACTTAATGGTATTCGTATATACATTTTTATATCTTACCATTCTTTAACAGGTAATCATTGAATCTTGTAACTATAGTTTTAAATTTAAATTTTTAACTTTGCAATTCATCTTGTTCGAAACAACATTAAGAACATCTTGGATCAGTGACCATCATGATTTATTTAAAACACAAAATTGTTCTTGATAAAATTTGATAGTTGAAATCAATGAATCATTTTTTTAATCTGCTTGATTGATATGCCAAGGATAATAAATAATTCATAACAAACCTCTTTTAAATGTTTACAATTCAAATATATCAGACAAGAAAATCTTTTATATTTGGCGGAATATTTAAAAGCAAACCATTGTGACTAGAATTCAATGAGTTGGGTGACCTTTTATCAAGATCAATTTTACGTTACGTCGTCGTTAAGAGATAAATTGTAGTCTGTTACAATTCTTACGGGGTGAGCTTACCTTGCTTCCCCTTTCATTGAATATAATTTCTACGTCCAATATTGGGCCGAATTGCTGAAAAAAAATGAAAATGGGACATCAGTAATTGAAACATCATCATCCAAGTATATAGAATTTCATAAGTTAAATCATCGTAAAGTGCTTTTGAAAAATGAAAAAAAATCGAGAAAAAAGTTGAGTAGAAAATACAAAGCAAATAGCGTGCAATATTTCACGAGAACGTCATTGTTATCTCAGCGTTCGTACATAAAATATTGGAGCAGCGTTGCTATAGTAGCACTAAAGCACACCGAAATTCATCTTGACAAATATAATATACAAAAAAAAAAATTGTAATTTTTTTCTCGCGACACTTAACGTACAAAAAGGATGGAAATCTTGAATACATCTTGCGATAATGTCAAACGTGAAATAGAACTTTCTCGGTTAAATTTATCATATCGAAATCAAGCGTGAAATGGTATTTTGAAAGTATGTAAAAGTTTTATATATTTTTTTTTTTTTCACTTTCTTAATTGTTAGAAAGAAAAATTGTTGTTTCGCAGATTTTACGCCATTGGAAGAAAAAAGTTGTTTGTAATTCACTACTTTGAAATGTCTTGGTTCATGGTTCTTTAAATAAATACTCACGCCAAACATCGTTCTGAGATCTGGATCTCTAAAACGGAAGGGGATATTGCTGACATGGAGACGTTTCGGTTGACTCTTGAGGTCCGATCCTTGTGTGGCGGTGGCAGGCGTTGTGGCCCCGGAAGTTACAGGTACTAACGCGCGATTCTCGTCGTTGGTCTCCGTGCTGGTTTCGTTGCCTGATCCTGGCGTTTGTGCAGATTGTTGTGCGCCTCCTCCAGCTGCAGCCGCTGCGGCAGCTGCTACCGCCTGAAATACCTCCGACTGCAACACAACCAAACATCAAATTCAATTTAAATATAAACAAGGAAAGACATACATATGCACATCCTTTCAAACACACCGCCCTTTCACTGACAACATTTTGACAATTTTTCTGTTTCAGCAACCACTTGTTTACAACTTTTTTGTCCTCGTAAACCTTTTCTTTTTTTTTCATATTCTCATTTCTTTCATTCAAATTTTCAGACTAAAAAATATAAATCATCAGACATGAAAGAGTAGCGCATTCCCTCCAGAGCATAATCAGAGTTTGCGGAAAAAAGAAAGCACCCCGACGAGCAAAGTAAGAAAGAGAACTTTAATTATTATTCATCTTAATTAGAGATCGGCGTACGCTATAATGGAATTCTATAGTCAGTGGGATAAAAATGTGCACAAGTTTATTCACTGGCGTCTGGTTTATTCATTGCATATGAACTGACTGGTTTAGAGACGTGTGTCACGATTGTGCTCATGCCGCCGCTGAAACGCAGATTGATGCCTGGATGCCTGGCTTTGAATGGACTGCCATCAACAAAATTTCATGTTGATTAAGAATAAATCATGACGTGGCACTGAAAATACAGTTTCCCTTCTATTACAAAATTTTCTTTCTATGTACAATTTATTGTGTAACAGCTTTTAATCCACTTTGAACTACAAGTGTTAGTCATGAAATAGAGCTTGCTTGCAAATCAATAAAAATTGAACTCGCAGCGATACTAGCGTCGTCAGCGTTCAATTTCATCGCTGTCAAATTTATTGAATCGCGAGCTCAGAACAGTAAAGTTCATAGGCATTCATCAATAGGAAGGAAGAGAAAAAACTAAGAAGCTCGACAGTGGGTGGGGGTGGGGGTGGGGGTGGATGAAGTTGCTTCTTCGAGCGTCGCCCTAGCAAAGTTTGTTCTGCTTTATCCACGACTTATTCCTGTTTGGTTGAGTCTGACTTACTCGTTAGTCGACTCCGGAAAAGCGTGACGAAAGAGAAACAAGGGTGAAAAGCGTATACGTGCATTAGAGCGAGGGCGCATGCGGAATACCAAGCAGTTCATCTAAATGCTGATTCGCTGCTTGCAACGGGCTATAAGGGGTTTGCTGAAGAACTACGCAAATGTAGCTAACGCGGGATTGTTTGTCGAGGAACGGGACGACTTCAGGGAACCTGCCAAATTAGCAGCTGAGATTCGCCAAGTGTTTTGCTATCGTTTCAACTGACCCACCAACCGACGGACACAACGTAAAACAGACGAATTTCGATAAACAAAAATGCATGAAAAAAGTTTGCTTGCTCCAAAGTTATGTTTAAATTCAAAACTGATGCGATTAAGTTGTGATCAACTTTCCAAAATTCGCTTCAACAAGTTTTTGTTTCAAATAATGAAATCAAGTACAGTGAACCGAGAAATGAAAAACAAAAGTTTGCGATAATAAAAAAGCAAGGTTCGTTTTTGCGCGCAAAAAGTTGAAAGAGATAATGGGAAGGTAAGTGATTGGCGAATAATGTAATCCGGCACTTTGCAACTTTGAACTTTGAGTAGTGCAGATCGCGTTAAGTCAGCCGCGTCGAGAGGATGAACTTTCTCATAGTAACGGTAGTTGCTATGTTTTCTAGCCGACTGCAACAATGGATATTTTAAAATCACTTTTATTTTTTTTTTTTCATAAAGGTATAACAAAATTGAATCGTTTTGGGTGACATGTGCAAAAGTTTGTTGTGCAAATTGAACTCTTTTTCTGGTGGAGAAGAGATTAAATCGGAACGACACACAGTGTATGCTGCGGAGTGTCGCTAACCCAATTCCCGTGTCTGGAATAGTTATACGAGACGAACAACAGGAATGGAATATGCGACGCGGTATCATCCGGCTCAACTCCCTTCAAACGACTCCTAAGTAATGCATTATTGTACTGACATCCGTTAATTCGCCATCATTATACTCTGTCCGTTGTCCTCGCATTTTGCTCTGATTTATAACTCATGATGTCTGTCGTCGGTCCCACGATCAGGCCGGCTCATATCCAAAATCAAATATTCAATGATCAATTAGTCATTGATTTATAAACTTGTTCATCTTAATATTCTAATTTTTTTGTCCCTATTGAATTGAAGCCGCGTCTTTAGGCTCGTGCTCGAAAATATGCAAATTTCGTCAATTTATGCTTCAGGGCACTTATAAACAAGCTTAATTCTACTGTGTCTAATCTCACCAAGCGATTAAAAATGTTTGTTCACCGGATGCAAATTTACATCGGTGTATAACAATGAACCCCCGCCATGAATATTTAATTTATCAATGTTAAAAATGATATTGCAAGTGCTTTGGGATCGGAATTCTGTTTTGTTATCATATAGAACCACGATTGCACCGACCATTCAATTAAATTTTCAAACGTATAATTTTGAATCCACGTCTCTGGGGATATCCGAGATAAAATTGTAAAATTTTGTATTCATGCCGCCGGTATTCGACACAGCTCCTTGATACTCATTGGTGAAAATTCATTTTATTTGCAGAGTCCTTGGAGGTCCTTGAAAATCACACCGGTGCAAACACTTTTTTCAATGTCGCTCTCCTCTCATCCAAGTTCAATTGAATTCATTAATGGAAATGTTTTTTATTCTTTTTATATAAAGTATTTCTTTCTTCTTCCTTTAATGAACTCTTTACAGATTTGAAATAAAGTTGTTCTGTTTAAAAAAACATGTAGCGATTTGAAATTCCGAACCAGTGTTAACATTTTTGTATTCCCTACTATAAACAGGCCCATAAAACGCGGGATGAAAAGTATTGCAATGTTGAAAGGTGACGAAGCTGCGAAACCCCAATCAAACCGTGAAAATAATTGAATTTAATGAATAGACGAGAATTTTTGCATCTCACGGACACTGCAAATATCCCGGATTGCGCTTGGCAACGTTTTGTTACTTCATGACACGTGCAGTTTCGCGTAAAGAATGTTAACGGTTCTCCTGATACGTGTTGCGATCAACGTTCAGTTTTCCAAACACGACTGGGAAATACTCCAAGTACCTTTGTCGAGTTCGGTGCTTAAGGTGAAATGTCAAACCGATTGGCCATCTCGTTTATCATAAAACTTATTTCTCCCAGACTTATATAATATAAAAAAGATTGATAAAAAAAACCTATTCTTCTATCTATTCAACTTTACCTTTTCAACTATACTATCATAGAAAAACGAGCATATAAAAATCAAACTGACGAGTATTATATATATATATATTTTTTTTTTTATACAATCGCACTTTTAACTTTTATATTCTTGACAGGTGTTGCTTTATGGAAGCTGAGATATAAAATTCCAGTATAAATCAAGGGAAGCATCTGTCTGTTTATAAAAAAACGTGATATTAACAAGTTGTATGGCAAGATATTATTGCTTTTTCGAGACTTGACTAAATGTTGTTTTGTTTGAATGCAGTTGATTGCGCAGTTGAAACGCGATTTTAAACAAATTGAAGGGTGTGTGTTGATTAAAAGCATGAAAATTAGTGAGAGAGAGAGAGACGAAAGTGAGTGGGATCTGGATAATGCATGAGCATGTGAAATGATGATACTTACAATGGTTTGTTGATCGACGCCATTTGGGGGTGGTGGTGGACTGAAACTGGTCGTGGTAGGTTGTCCGGGTGCTGCTGTGTGCGGGGCTCCCGATGGTGGCGGTACTTGCGGAGCTCCGGGGGGCGGCTGCTGCGGCGCGCCACTGCTCTCTTCCTTGACGGCGACGGCCGGAGGCGGCTTCACATCTCCGGCAGTGTTCGCCGAACTAACGACACCTGTCACCCCGTTCACCGGTGAAGGAAACACTCCCCCAGCATAAGGCGCAGCCATCCCAGTCTGCACCATGTGCTGCAACAATCAAACATATTTGTTACTTAGCAACCCGTCACACTCTCTCTTAATCTCAATCTCGCCCGTCATATGTCATCACAATATCGCGCGCACCATCTGTTTCACTCAATCAGACTTCTAACAATCTATATACTCGTACATCAATCGCATCTTTTAATTTTGTTCGCACCATCTTTTATTCAAAACGACATTATACATTCAGAAATAATGAAATCATTGGTTCTACAAGTTCATAAGAAAAGGGACAAAAGTCTGGGTGTAAAACTTTTATTATCCACAGTGTCGCTCTATAAGTAATTTCACTAATAAAAGCTGTTGCGTTCAATTAAATTAAAAATCCAATGCAAACAAAGTTAAGCCACGGTAAAAAGCACTCGGCGTGTAATTGCAAAACTTTGCTCTTTGTTTTTACCCCACTGTCGCAGTGAATCTTGCAAATTGACACCGACTCATTCGCACGGACAAACTCAAGGCGCATAAAAAGCATCAATTCGACGTCGCTGTTTAACGCTCGGACAAACTTATTGAAGCTTTTCTTTGTACGTTATCGTCCGGCGTAAGCGTCCGCGGTAAATAGGATCGCAGTTCTGTCCACTCAAATGATGACATAAAAAACGCTCGCGCTCATTTTACACGTATAGAAATTCGAGCTTCCTAACTCTGAATCATATTAATTTCGCGCCTTTCCTTCCTCCTCGTTTGTGCCTATTTTTTGTTTCTTCTTTTCATTATAATGTTACTCGTACAACAATTGATTGTACTAGAAATGCAAATTCAAAACAAATAAAGTGCGCATATCGATGCAGAGTAACGAACAAAATTGAATTCGTGAGATCGAGATAATAATTCATGATTTAGTTATGGCAACCGCATGAGGCGACGAAGAAAAATTGGCGCAGTTGAAAGAGATGGACGAGAGACGTGCCACCTAATCTCATTTTCAAAGTGTCAAGTCGGTCGGACGTCGGGTCGACGTAATCTTGGTACAATTCTTGCTACCGACTTAGAAGCGACGCCTCACATTGACAGCGCGATAACGAACACGTGCGCAGTCCAGTGTAGAGTTTCAAGTTGAATTTTGCGACCCCATTAAATAAGCCGCCGCATGCACCCAAATCTCCGGCTTTGACTTTAAGGTCCGGTCTTAACTTGGCACCTACAAATTATGCAACAAACAATTTCATCATTCAGCATTCATTCACTATTACAACAAACTTATTAAATAAAAGTTTTCTTTTTTTTTTTTATATAAATAAGTATATATAATGTTTGATTTGAGATACTGTTTTGGTAATTTAATTTACATTATAAGATCAGAAGAGTGATCGCCGTTGGAGTTAAAAGCTCATTAGCATGGATGACGAGGGTGCAAAGAAAGTACAAGGAAAGTGCGACCGAGACTCTTATCGGTAAAACAAATAGCAGCCGAGTTTGACAACAAGTGCATCATTACGGCGCGAATCCAGAAAGTAGCATATTTTATTGTCAAATTCATGAGTGAAATCAATATGGTATCGATGGAAGTGGCTCCCTCCAAGCGGCGGTATAATTAAAGAAACGAGGTGCACCTCTTATTCCTGCGCGATCGATCCCACGCGCTATCAATTACCGAACATTTGTTTGTCCATCACGTTCCATGCAACTCCGTTATTTTTCTTTATATTTTTATTTTATGTGCTGCTTGAGTTTTACTGCCAGACGGTGCTACAACAATCGGAGGATTACCTTCCTTTAATATCTTCCATGAAAACTCAAGTTGATGTGTACACACATAAACAAAATTTTATTCCCCCGAGAACTACAAAGTATTTGAGCACAAATCAACATGTTTATCTTCGGATCGGGATTCACGCCCTGCAATATGTAAGATCTCTTATCACGTGCAAATATTTTTCCATTTTTTATAATTATTTTATTAAAAGATGCACAAAAGCAGAATTGCCGAAATGCAGCGATGGAATATTTGAAAATCGCTTCATTAAAATGAGCGACACAATCTGAGACTGATAAAATCAAGAAATTGATACCAATTTCGCATTCAAAAGCAGATAACATGTATGGAAGGCACGCGAGTAAGTAAATTTAATCGCAAGATTAAGACACTTTGGCGGCTCGATCGATTCGTTATATTGCAACAAAAATAGTGCCAAGGTACTTCCGGCGCGACGGCTCCGAAAGCCCTTCGTTACGAAGAGAGAGAGAGAGAGAGAGCTCACGAATACACACGCGCGAAATTGTAAACCCCAAGATTTGATGCTAAAGGGCGCCAAGAATAAATGCAATCAATAGCACACAAGACGAGTGTTAACTCTATGACCAGATGCGCTATAATGTTCGCGTCGCCCCTTTTTTTCTCATCTAAAAATATCAGTCCAAAATTGTAAAGTACACATTCAAAGTCACAGCTCTCTCTCTCTCTCTCTTAGGTCCAGCGACCTCTTTACAAGTTTTCTACAGGTCACGTTTTATTCAACATTATGAAGCCATTCAATTTTTAACGATTGATACTCTTTTTTTTTAAATCAAAAAAAAACATCTTACAGCTTGTTCTCATTCATGTATACACGAAATATGCTTTTCATTTGATGTACTTTGGAGTGGAGTACTATAGTTTTAGTGCAAAATCAATTATCTCTATGTTTGTTTCCAATTTACAATGCAAAATTACAATATTCCTTAAGTTGTGTCAACAGAATTATCATTTCGCATCTCGATAATACAATATTAACGACATAAATTCACCAACGACTAAAATTCAATCACCAAATTTGCAATTCATGAACGTCACGACGCATCGACGATTATTTTCTATCTAAGCACCATTGACAAAAACAATTGTTTAGAATCAAACAATCCAACGACAAGTAAAATAAGATGTATTTGTGATGAACGAAAATTCCGAGTCACCGGATTTAGGGCGACAAAAGATGTTTGTGCGGTTCAAACAAAAATCGCTGCGTCACGGACCAGCTGATCGGATTCATCGCCACGTGTGATACTTTTATAATCAGCAATCTGGCCTTTTGGTCTTTGTATCTCAGCCGATATTATAAATAAGTTTTGAATCGTAAATCTCCTGGTCATAAAATAAGTTGTTGCTCATTCACAACAAATTAGACCTTCGATCAATCACAGACCGCGTGCATCACAATTTGTCTCTTCGGACCAATCACTCTTCCGGATTAGAGTCACAATAAAAAAAACTAAAAAAATCTGCGACTCGGAGCACGACGGATTTTATCGGCTCCGTCTTTGTCTTCGTTATCAGCAGCTAAATACTCTAATTCGTATTGATGGCTGGCTTGGGGCCAAACGAGCGAGCCGCCGCGAGTGCGAACATTCTCTCGAGTCAGATGCGTCCTAAGAGTGCATTCACATTGCAAATCCTTCGAAAGCGTACCAAGGTTATATATATGACATTATTCTGTCAACCACCAATCTCTCCTCATTTTCACAAGTTTCTGTCCAACCAAACGGTGTGCTTCGTTTCATTTTTTAAATTCATTAATTAGTCTTCAATTATAGACTACATTTTGTTTCAAAACGTTGTTTCAATTTTGTATTCCATTTAAAGTTGATCTGGCATTTATTGACAGCAGTTTTTTCGCAGCCTGCACCGAATACCATCACAATAAAAAAACACGCCTACTCATCTACTTCAAGAGTGGCGTAGAAAAGAGAATATTTATTAACAAATGTAACTATACAAAAAATAAAGGAGTTGTTAAACATTTTCCCCGTGGTGTATAAATGCTTGCAGTTATGGTGAAAATGAAAAATCCAGTTGATTGAAATAGTTCATTTTCTCGCGTGGGAAAGAAAAATAAAAACAAGGGGAGAACTTGAGGCTCCGTAGTTTGGATCTCGGTTGTTATCATAACAGATGACGGCTTTGAAACAGAGTGTATGTAATATTAACACTTCGGGGGTTGTTCCCCTCGCGCGTTATACTTTGGTGAATAAAAATTTGATTATTTTCGAAATATCGAAAATCGTTACAAGTTGAGATGTTGGAAGAAAAAGTATATTTTCCCCTATTTGAGTTATCGCATGGTGTTCGTTCAAGGTGGTAATTAGATCACGCGCACGCAAAGTAGTGGAAGAAAAAAAAATAATAACGTCGCGGAAAAATGTTTGCAAGTAAATTCATTTTTTTCACGGTTCAATATATACCGAGCCATCAAGTGTTTTTACTCGTGCGCTTTACCATGCTTCGAACAAAAGAACGCCAGTTATCCGTCCGTTAACAAAAACAGTCCGTTGAATAGAGTCTACCAGTAGTTCTTTAGGGCCCGACCCGGTTTGTCCCCTCTTTCATACCACACATATGTGATACAGTAAAGTACAAAATGCGTCAATAATTTCAAACGTTAGAAAAAAAAAAAACTTGAAACAAAATTGCAACTACTTTTTAAAATGAGCCGTCACTTTTATCGAAACATGTTTCTAATAAATATATATATTTTAATTAAGATATTGAACTTGAATCTAAAGAAACAATCTCGGAAAACATTTTTGTCTCATTTTTTGTTTGTCTAACGATGATTGATAACATGAAGATAGTAGGAAAAAAGTCGATTAAATGGGTTTTGTTAAGAGAGATGAAAACAAAAGAGAGCCATGGGGGAGACGTCATCGAGACGGTGCTGCGACGCGAATGGCAATAACTCGCGTCGAGTCTGAAAGCGCACGCAGACGAAGAAAAATTGTCTCTTTTTGGAATCAACAAGCGTGCGCAAGTTGAAATAACGTTAAGCCATGCACGCGGTGTGGTTCGAAACGTGGCGCCAATTGTGATTGAAGAGAGAGGTCGCTGAGGACCCGAAACCAATGCTTTCTGAATGAGCTGTAAATTGGGCTGGTCCTCTCTGTTTACTTGTCAAGGGCCTCGTTTTTTGGATCGGTTAGTAAACCGAGTCCCTGCCCGATCGAATCGGCGGCAGGGAGAGAGAGAGAGAGAGTACGGAGATTTTGGCAGCGCGCCAAGTTCCAACGTAAACTAGAGTCGCGCCAGAGTAGTGTGGCCTTAGAGTAGCGCGAATCCCCACGCGGGTCGATTTTACCAGCGCAACCTGCAAATTTTACTTGTACAACCGAACGACAGTTTATCATTCATCCCTATGAGTTACGCTTGCACAGACCGAACACGACCAATTAAGTTTTAATATTTTATTGACGCTGAAATTCGAATGCCGATCTCATGCGGATCGATATTATGATAAGGCCAAATTGAACGTGTATTTTTGAATCTGAAATATGACAGAAGAGCGCGAACCGGAAGTTTGTCATTCAATTTTCTATATAAAATAGAAATTGAGATATTTTAACTTTTGTACGTCATACTTTTATTTTTTATCGGTCAATGGCACTTCGTCGTAATATTTTTAAAATGAAAACAGCAATTTGTCTTACAATCTTAAATAAGGCAATAAAAAAAAGTTTTCTCCATTTCGAGCAACATTTACAAAACATTTTTACATAGTCTCCAATTTTCGTTATTACAAATACAAACAATCAAACATTTATCTATCACATCTTATACTTTTTGTTCATTACGCTTTTATAAAATGATGAAATACAGTTACTCAATAAATATTCTTTTAAAAATATTTCATTGTTTCAAATAACAATGTCCATCTGCCATCAGCAGCACTTTTGAATTTTGATTTTTTATTAAACTGCGAAAAAAAATGGTGTCAACCGTAAAAGGGTTCACAAAAATTTGTTGTTTAATCGGCAATTTATCGGAACTGCCATTTTTTTTGTTTATAAAAAATAAATTGACGTTCTGAAATTCCGAAACATTCTTTTAATGTTGTTTCAGATGCGACACATTTTGTTCAATCTTCGAATTTCGGTGTTCTAGGTGAACATTCTCCGTTGAGAAAAAAAAAAATGATGAAAAATGATTTTCACAAATGCAAGGGCGCAAAAAAGAGCCGTTCCACTCCCAAACGACACTGTAAACGCTCGACAGAACGGAATAGCAAGGGATAATGATACCTTACAGCTTTTTCCACAACTGCGAAAAAAAGAAGAAACAGCATACACAAAGTGAATATAACGATCATCATTTTCTTTTTTACCATTTCCTGTAATTTAACCGCGAGATGTCGCTATAAGATTTTCAACGATTTCTTTCATTAGAGCACACATTCATTTCATAACTGACCTATAAAAATATTTGCCTCCTTTCATTCAATATCAAATAGCTCGGTTTTAGCAAAATGTTTTGTTAATTAAAAAGACAGTTTTAGGCGAGCGAAAAAAAATGTGCACAAAAAATTGTTCCGACCAGGGGAACAATTTTTGACAGCGCGAAAATAATGCTGTGCATTATATAGTTGCACACGAGACGAACGGACATCGTCAATGGAAATTAAGTTGGAATATATCCGGATTATGAGGCTGAGCGAGCCCGTTGTAAAGCGCTCTCTGACGTCACTTCCGGCCAATCAAAAATCATCAACGCAGTCAGTGGGAGAGGCTGAAGAGACAACAAAGACCAAACTCTCTCTAGCGAAACTAAATCAGAGTATTTTGAAAGTTAAGGATTATATACCATAGGGACACACAGATTATATTTGCAATTATAAGCCAGGAATGCAAACTCACTTGACATTTTATAATTTATACCATTATTTTTCAACTGTTAAGGAGTATAAAATACGTTTACTATATTTCTCTATAACATTTGTATTAATAAGAAATTAGTCTACTGACTCGGGAAGTACCATTAAACAAAACAAGTAACAAAAATGATGAGGTATCATTTTTAAATATTGTAACTGAAGTGAAAAAAAAATTGTAATGAGTCTTTTAATTGATTTCATTTTTTTTTTTTTTTAATTTTTTGAATATTAAATAGAAAGTGCACCGAACATTTCAGATGGAAGAATAAAATAATAGTCTCAAGCATGGTGAATCGTTCGCGCGACGAATGTGCATCCGTCCGCGCCCTCCTCTAAGCCCGAGCGCACAAAGTGCCTAATAGCTCGTCGTCGTATCCGACTTAACTCGTCTACCCAATTGAACGCAATTAGTGTGCCGCGCGCGACGCGTTATTCGTACGAACGTTTTTCCACATTGCCATGCCGAATATTCAACTCTCGCGATGCAGAATTTTCTAACCGTCCAATTCGAAATCAAAGCGCCGACAATTATATTGCGCGCGATAAAAAAGAATTTATGATTCTGCAAAGGCCACCGGTTTTATCTCAAAATAATATTGGCACACAGCGTGACATTATAATTGATTTCGTAACTCGCTGATCAAATATAACTAATTTATATATAAACTTAAATTTAAATGTGAAAAAGAAAAAAAAAACTTGTTCCACACACTGAATAATCTTATTACCTTATTAAGATTAAAATGTGTACTTTCCTCAAAGACCCGGAAACCGATTATTGAGCGTTTGGTTGAACAATCTTGGACCGATCGCGACGACCAACGGGTACGTGCTCCAGATAACTCCGTATAAGAGAGTATTCTGGCCGAGAACGATGTCATGCATTCTCACAGACACCGTTTTATAACGCATTTTCACGATATTAATATTCGGAACGTGGTGTATTCATATTTCGCGCCGAGTTTTAATTAAATTCCACCATCACGAAATTTGAATCCTGACTGTTAAACACGGAACAAACATTTTTATTCGAATACATAACATTTCAACTGCAAATGACTCGGCTAAAAACGAAACAATTCCACATCACACGTTTGAAATCTCATCCCATCAACTTTTTACAAGACGCAAAATTAGAATCTAAAAATATATATAACGATGTAAAAAAGCCAACGGTCGAGAGATGTTTTCGGAGTAATTTGTGATGAATATTTGAGCATTCGACTACCTTATTCTCTCTTCTGAACAATTCTTTTCAATCAACAAGACAATCAAATGCTCGCGGAGAATCAATTAGCCGGCCTATATTTTAATCCGAGTTGACTTGGCAAAGTAGCTCAGCGTCCCGGAAAAAAACGTACTCGGCTGCGGATCTTTTCTTTTTGATAAAGAAGATTCTGTCTCTGCGGAGTTGCGGCCGCTGCGAAGTAAAGATGAATAGCGGACGCTCTGCGCGCGCCCTATTACAACGTCGAGCTGACTCAGCAGCACCGAGTTTCTGGCTGAAACGCGCAACTTTTGCCCATATTGTATACATAAACCTATGCCATGTGCTTTCTCACGCGATGACGAACAACTCGACATATTCAGATCAACTTTTGATAAAACAATCATTTGCTCTCGTTTCGTCAAAGTGGAAACGAACGTAATACGCATCATTAATTCAACTATAGTTTTCACAATAAACACATACTTAAACGTTTTGAGAAATTCAAACACTTAGAGGTTATTCGTTTAGATATACATTTTGAGGTTAGGTGTTTCAAAATAAAACACCTTTACAGATCAAAACATTTGGATAACACGTTTAGCTAATGTTTTAAAACTATACCCTGAAATGTCACATTTTTTGCAGTGTTTTTTTTTTTTTTTTTTTTTTTGAGGTAATGATTTTGTTCAATTTTTTCCATCATCTCTTAGGCCGTATTTATAGCGAGATCGTAAATTCCATTGGTTTTGAAAATAAACGACGGAGAATGTGCATGCAACTCTCAATTTACGTTTGTTGAAACGAGATAATTTGTGAGGCCTAAAATGTGCAATTCGGTATAAACGTTAGCGTTATTTATATGGATCGGAATCATCATAACGAATTTAATTCGTGCTTGTTGTCGGGAAGACGCGCGTCGAAGTAGCCTCCAGTTTGGCGCAGGGCCAACGCGTAGGCCGACGGAGCGAGGGGCTCGGAAGCCTTCTGCGAGACATCGACGAGTTCGCGGAAACTGAATCAAATATAGCCTGTTCGGAGAGGCGCAGTTTTTTTAGCCGCGGGCGCGTTTTTTCTCTCAAGCCCCCAACACGTCAAATTATACTTTCTTTGCTCCGAGAGATGAATTTCGAACCGACAAAATTCCGATCACTTTCAAGTCTTTACAATATTTTTTACATCCTTTTTTTCTTCTTCATTTTTCAATATGTTTTTTTTTTACAATCTGATTTTTCGTAGGCTCAACATTTGTTGACGTCATAGATCGGAGATTAATACCAAATTAAAATAATAAATTATGACAAGATGGGCTGCAAGTTGCGCGCATAAACGTCGCATTATAACAAACTGAAATTGGTGCCGATGGCGTAATTGATGTTGGCGCTCAACAATTTTGCACGAAAATTGCCATCGTCGAGGTAAAAGCAATTAAAATGAATTTCGTTGGAGTAGTTAAAGTGTAAATAGGCTCTGATGCTGCTTGTCGCGAAAAACCCATCATTTTCGCGACGGCTTCTTTTCTCTCTCTCTCTCGTGCTTTTTAATCTTATACGAATATAAGCTACAGCAACTGTCCAGCACATGTTTGAATCGCGTTACTTCCCAACGGAGAGACAAATTTGGTACAACATTTTAAACCGTAAATTCATTTATGTTAAAACTCTGTATTTATCTTTTTGCAGTCTCAAGAAAAAGTTATATTCGGTTAGGAAAACAAATAGAGATTGAGACAAACGGGCGCGACGATATCTCGCATGAATAAATCGTTAGATTGGGAGAAAAAGAGCGGTGAAAATGCGTTGACGTCATAACCGCGACTCATTTTGGTGTCGGCGCGTGAATGAAATTTTATTGCTATTCTGCCATTACGCCTGACAGCGCGATGTTACGCTTGAGAGGAAAAACCCGACGTTTTTCGAGAAAGACGTTCAAAAGGTTTAGTAACGCCTCTCTTTTTTTTTATTTCAATTACGTTGTTTTAATTTAAATAGTCTTAGAGATGAAGCATCGTCAATTTGAAATAACAAGAGATGCGCCAGAATTCTGCGAGAGCTGATATACAGCAGCATCATAAAAGACCAGGCTACCGTCATTATAAGGGCCAGTGAAATGGAACCTTTGGAGAGAAGCAATAAAAATATACTAGCAGAACACAGCCCAAAGCAACTGATCGATTCTCGATTCGCCTACAATGATAAACGATTTAATTCGTAGCTCATCATGTAATAACACGCATCACGATTTGAGTAATTCACTACAGAGCAGCACCTACAATCAAATAAGAAAAACTTGCTTCAACAAAATATTACTTTCAAAAGAAAGTGCAAATTTCATTTTTCAGTTTGTCCATTAGAAAACTATAATATAATACAGTTTTAATAAACCTTACACATTTCACGCTTGAGGTGTCGCATTGATAACAACATTTAATAGTTATTTATTAAGGCCAATTTTCAATTAGATTTTAGTTTTGGTTCTTTTTTGGTTTCTCTGTTGCAACGAACAAATTGTCCATCTTTATTTTATTCTTTATTCCAGCGGCTTTTAATTGACAATGAAACTCGAGCAAAGTAGACAAAAATAAAAATTTTCTGCTTCGGATTGTCAATTAGTACCATTAATTAACTTTTAATATACCACGATATCTCAACGGTCTGTTGTTTCATTTAAAAGAATAGAATAAAATTGTTTCAAAATTTCAACTTGTTTAAAAGCAACTTTCAACTTCATGCAGTGCGGAATGTATATTCATTTTTCTGTTTTTAATTTTTCTGGGCGAAATAATTGAAAAAATGACGCGAAAGGATATTTACAAAAATATGTTGAAGCGTTGTAATATTTTTGTTAACAGAATCACGTTTGGACGCAAATCTGGTTCACGTGAATTAAACCATATCGTCACTGATTAAATTCTAATTACCAGGGCTAAATAAATTTCGTCTGCTTCATTAATTCCCGGACGCCGCGTGTATACTAAAACACGCGAAATAGACCGCCATAATTCAAAATACATGTAATTTTGTTATGACGTATTGCAGCAATTTCGCGCAGCGATATTCAATTTATAGTATTATTAATTCGACGGTATTTATAATCTCCTAAATTAAGGTGCTTGCATAGTAATAGTCAGTTTTTGGTCGAATTCATTCGTGTCACTGTTTTTTTATGTTACGAACTAAATAATCTTATTAGAAAAATGTGAATACAAAATAACGATACAATTTTGTTCTTTACTCAAACTATATATATACAACAACCATCTTACCAAATTGTAACTCATTGTTGCGAATATAAAAAAATGAGATGAAAAACTTTGAAATCAAAGTGTGTATATCACTTTTTTGTTGTCTCCTGTGTCGATTGATTTCAAGTATATAACAACAAAAGGAGCGTCAAAGTTATGGGAGCTCCAGAGATGGGAGAAAACTGTGCAACGGACGCGCTCAGATGTGAAAAAATTGATTGACGATGTACGTATCTGGCATCTGGCAGTTGATAACATTTTCTATTTTACATCTCGCAATTATATGCGACTCCAACATTTCGGCGTTATATTGAAATGTCGGCGTTTTTAGCGCCGCGTCATTTATCAACAGCTGCTATATAGACTTCATTCACTCTCATGTTTTTTTTTCCCCCCGACCCAATCATATTTTCGGTATCACAAAAACAAACGTAAAATAATATTATGCACAGTTCGAAATGAGTTTGTGCTCATCATTTCCAAACATTTCATATTTTCATCTTTAATTCAAACACAATGAATTAAATGAAATCATGTCGTTTGGTCTTTGATTATATGAAAATACGTATATAAAATTGTATCGTTGTCATAAATTTGGACGCCGAAATTGCGTATGAAAAACGCTGTTGCGTTTGCAGTTTCCTGTCCCTTATTATTCTTTTAATTAAAAAATTTTTAACCTCACAAGTAATAAATAATGCTACCGGATTGTATAACGAAACTGACGAAATCACTGGCTATTTCAACTGGCATTCATCATTTGGGCTTTTGTTGAACAAAAGTTCACAAAACATATATACGCATTGAATCGCATTGAAAAACATTTTCAGCGCCGGCATTCACGGGCAGGCAAAAAATTAGAAAATGTGAAGAGAAGAAAAGCTCGTTGGATGGATTCTTCGACTTGGCGATAACCCGAGTGACCTTTGTCGCTGTTTATCATCGACCCCGACACAACATAATAACAGTCAGCCGTCTGTTGGAAGAAAATCCAAAATAATACTCTCAAATAAAAATACGACCATGGATAGGAAAAAAAAAGTTTTCAAAATCGGTCTCCTTTTATGTGTCCCCATTCAGTCACAAATTTACATTCAATGGCTTAAAAGGTCACGGTCAAGAAATCCATCAGCCTAAAACTCGATGGGAAAAGTTTTCAAGCAAAAATAACGAGTCATTTTCCGTGAACGAACGAACGAACGAGAGAGAGAGAGAGAGAGGGCAAAGTGAAAAAATATGTCCGAAACTAGTTTGACGAAAATTGAATAGAAATTTGACGTCGAGCGGGATGCAATTTGGGATTATTTATCGTGAGAATAAAAGGCCACTGATGGTCGAACGAGCGATTCACTTGGTTAAACGAGGCCTTTAAGAGAATTTGCACGCTTTTAATCGGGATCAAAAAGCGAGTGATAATGAGAGCGCGAGGGAATCTGTTTCGAAAAAGCGTGCTAAGAAAAATAGTTGAAAACGAGCGGCCAGATATACGCTCCTCTTCGCAGTCCCGGATGACTTAAAGAGAAGCTGCGACTAGGAACCGATCGATATCTGCAACACCCCACCTCTGGCTCGCCAACATCCACGCCAGACAAAACGTACGAGCCTACTCAGACCGCCCACC
The DNA here is from genome assembly GCA_030522925.1 of Trissolcus japonicus. Classification (NCBI taxonomy): domain Eukaryota; kingdom Metazoa; phylum Arthropoda; class Insecta; order Hymenoptera; family Scelionidae; genus Trissolcus; species Trissolcus japonicus. Next base: position 36,260 of record JAPYZS010000638.1, on the reverse strand, counting down.
CCCCCGCCCCCGCCCCCCCCGCCCCCCCACCCCCCCCCCGCGCCCTGGTTGCTCCACTTTTTTTTTTTTTTTTTTTTTTTTTTCGCTAGTGTCTTTTTTTTTCTATTTTCTTTCCTTCAATTGTTATTACAAAAAATTCATCACAAAATTCAGACGAGCGAGAGAGCATTAGTTTGTTCCCGCATTCAAGTCAGTTTTGCCAAGTTTGTTGATCGAAATGGCCTTTTGAAAGGACGCATGAAAAGTAAGTGCAACCGTATAGTATACCTATACAAGCGAGATGCGGGTATAACGCTTCATCCTGAATTCTCTCTTTCCAGAAAGAAGCATTGTGGCCGTAGAAAAGAATACTCTCTGCGGGCTCCCGGGATCTCACACAAGACACATTCAGGGGACTTTTAATCTATAAAAAAAAAAAAAAAAAAAAGTAATTGAAAAGATTTTTGGAATGAAACTCGCTCACGTGTGTGATTCCACGAAGATGACCTGGGATCGAACGATCTGAACATTCGCAGAGGAAAATGAAATGTGTCGAATGGTTAGGTGTGAATTATTAAGCGATCCATAGTGATTGTTTTGTTTGAATTGCTTAAATGACTCTCAACGAGATGATGATGTTTCGGCCAAGAAAGAAGCGGAAGACGTTCGCACCTGAGCCTTGGCGTAATTGCGATTTATCGCGAGGGCACGTGTTCAGTGAGCCTCGTAGTTCATTCATGGCGCATTTCACGCAACAAAGGAAAACGAACGAGCTCGCGACGATATATTCAGCGTGTATTCCACGTCGCCAGAGAGTGCAGATTCGCAACGCCGGGCTCGCTTGGCGTCGCTCCAGTCCGACTTCAAGACCATTTTTCTCTCATCACTTTTCTTATTCTCTGGATTTTCCGACCGAACGTATTACGTGACTGATCCTCCTCTCTCTCTTTCTCTTATAGTTTCCAACATCTAACAACACATTACTTCGACCAGACCTACAATAAAATCAATGGAATCACAATTATTTCTACAGATGGAAAAAGATGAAAACAATTTCAACTTGCGCGAACAAAAGAATTGCAAAACATATAATTGCTCTCCGACGAATAACACTTAATCTTCATTATTCATGAGGTAAGAAGCTTCTTTATCGAGTTACAATTTTGTACATCGGCGATAAAAATATCAATTCGTAAGCGTGTATTGGTATCTGGAAGGTGCGTTTTATCTCGTTGCGCTATTCGAATCAGAGACGCGGTGGGTCTAGCAGACAAAGATCGTTTGAGCGGGCGCTTAGGAGGATTGGCTTATTCATAATGAATAATGTATTATTCCTTCCTCTGGAACGGTTCTTGTGACGTCATGGAGTCCCCGGTGTCGGAACAAGGCCATTGGAGGATCGCAACATTCACGTGTAAAAACGAGAGTACAATGGGCTCCTTTTTTCGAGGAACGAGCCAATTTTAAATAAAATAACATTTCAAGTCTGAAGGAACTGTTACGTGAGCTCTTATCAATTCTGCTCGATGCAAAGCGTCGATTTATTCTTGTTCCTCGGAATGACAATTCAATCGGATAAAGCGCATCTTACGTGATTGAAATCGATAATAAAAAAACAAACTTTTATGAATTGGTGTGGAAGTGGCGACGACGCCAGTATGCATTGCTGGGGCGATGCAAACCAACTCAGCCATCGCGTTTAAATAACCCGCCGAGAGCACTATTATCGAATGTTTGGCAAATATTTGTTTTCCGAAAAGTTTGTTGTTTTCAACGTGAGCAATAATTCGGCGCAGATAACAGAGCGCTCACCGTCAATGGGTATATAATTTGAAGAAAACCCACTTGCAAACACATTCAAAATCTGCTTGCTCTCGGGCCATATTCCCTTTGTTTGACCTCATTCATATATAATCACAATGAGTTTATTTTAAGCGTCCCGGAATTCGTATACCTGACCTGGCAGGTAGATACCGCATCGGTTTTGTGCGAAATATTCGACCACGTTTAACGAATCTCAGGTTTTGGCAGCGATGAAAAAAAAAAAAGAGAAAAGAATAAGCTGCACGAGGCGGCGTAAAGTCAAAACAAGTTTCAAAACAATCGATTTGTTGGCAGCAGCGCTCAGGATGTGCAAAATTATTAATCATCTTTGATGGATCGAGATTAACTGTAACGTTTCCTCGTCGCAATTATTTCTTTTTTGAATGCGCGCAACTTGCATCGCTCGTGATAATAAATTTATCAATACGTTCATTTATACAAGCTACGGTGCTAAGCAATGTTATTGATTCAAATAAATTTAGAGACACCGAGAGAGAGAGAGAGAGAGAGCTCTGCTGAAAAACATCTTTGATTCTCAACTGAAATATTCATGACGACTGATTTAATTAGATATGGAAATCTTCTCATAATCGACGTTTTTTTTTTTCCTTCTACCGTCAGCGTACAGCTGTTACATTGTCACTGGAATTGGACATATTGTTGTATTCGTCAATATCAAAATTATAAAATAAAGAGAAACCCGCATTCATTATGCATCATTTCATATTAAACCGAGCGCAATTGTTTACGCTTGTTTTCGAAAACGTTTATTGGACAAAAAATGTGATTAGCGAACTTGAAAAATGTGTAACACGCGAGCGTACCTGAGAGGCCGAATACAAAATTTGTCAAGTAAGAAAAAGAAAAAAAAGCTCGCGGGCTGAAGAGAAAAAAAAAGCGTCGGTTTCATAATGCACGGTTATATAAAGCACGTCGTTGAGCAGCAGCAATGAGCGCAAATGAGAAAATCAAGCACGTTGTGAATGATCTGGGAGCAAAATATTTTGACGTAAATAAACAATAATACGCCGTGGATGTATTTGAAGTGTGGGTCTATTAATAGCGCGTGTCATTGAACCACAATGGTCTGGCTATGAGGACGCTGGCGCGAACCAGCCGTGTAAGATGCAGGAAAGCCAACGTGAGGGCATCTCGAGAGTCGGAGGATAACCTTGTCGAAAAATTTCAAGGGCGAGGAGAAGCCTGAGCGCGATTGAGGTTAGGTTGGGGAACGCCAGGCGTGGGTTTATCGGAGCCTGGGTCCAGGACTGAGCGGAGAGAGTGAATTATCGAGCGGCGGTGTTATAAATTCGCTGACATTAATCGGGATGTGCGCTGAAATCGATAAACAAACGTCGCGGTTGTGGCGTTTAAAGTGTGCTGCGATGCCAACTTACAGGGTAATACATTCCTTGCGGAGGAAGGAAGAAAGCTCCCGAGCCCCACAGTTTGAGGCCGTTGTGCTCCACCGTTGCGCGAAAAAATCAACCAACACAATCCGCTGCGGGGGATAAAACGACGCGCGGGCCGCTTTATCCTCGTTGTCGAAGCAGCAGCGAGCCTTCGCTGAACAAGCCAACTATCACCGACGCACTCCCCGACTCGATCCAAAACTCTTTGTACGCTTTGTCCACGCGACTACGCGTATTTGCAAGCTCGTCTCGTGCGTGGTCCCTTTGCGACTGGTTTCATTCCCTGCGCTTGCTTATTGCCTTCGGCTTCACGTTGCTGTTTTGCTCCAACGCCGACAGGCGGCGCTCCGCTCAGCTTCAAACACTTCGCCTGCGACATCTGCGCCGCCCTGCTCTTTCACTCCGAGCCCAAACTTGTAATCCACGATCTGGATTATCTCTCAACGGTAATTTCTGCAAAATCCCACGCTCAATCTGCAACCATGTAAACATCACTTTTCATTCAAAATACAAATTTTTGTTTCATTCATATTTGTTTTACTATCTTATACTCACATGTAATCAATGTAGGATGCAAAGTGGATTCTCACACCGGTCCCTAAAAATAGTTTTTTGCTGTAATTATTTATTGATTTGTGATAAAAAATATTTTATGTCTTACTATTTGGTATGTAATTGATTATTAATTACAGTATTAGGTTTAAGTTGTAACTTACCGTGGGAATTTCAACTGATCGTTCAACTAAACGTTCAAAACTTTTAAAGTTTTAAAGTCTATATTAAAAGTTTCTTCTAGTTATTACTGAGATGGCTCATAGGTTAAATTCAAACTCATCATGTGTACATCATATTTTAAACTTTGCGTACACAGTATATTTAGCTATAAAATTTGAAAGGATCTTAGACAACAAAATCTTTTCTTTGCCTGAAACATCACGTATGTGCGTTCCCAAATCAATTGTTTGTAACGCGAAAAATTTTATCGAATATAACGTGTTTTCATCAAATTTCTTTCGTCATATTACCAAATAAAATTTCCTTTTAATTATACTAAAAAAAAAAAATTTTTTTTTTAATATTGATTTTTTACTTCAACTTTCAGTCGATTTATGAGTTTTAAAAAACCATCTGGAAAATACATGCTTTAACCGTTTGGTTTAAGCGTTTCTAAAAAAAAACGTTCTAAAAAAAAATAATTTAACGTTTTTGCAAAGACAACAATCGAAATTGACGTCTAAGGAAGTCTTAATGATAATAAACACAATATTCAATTTACTCAACGTAAAAATATTGACTTAAATTCGTTTTACCCAACAAATGTTTCTTTTTATAAATATAATTTACGTTATCGGATATAACGGATATAAACAAAACAAAAATGTCTGATGTTTGGCGAAAAAGCATCATGACAAGTTTCTCTCAGAAAAATTATCGCCCCAAAAATAAATTGTCACGATGAAAAAAATGACTTTGCGAACCATGAGAGTGTTTTTCAAAATAAAAAAAAAATACTATTACGAAACAAAGAGTTTGACGAAAACAAACATGAATCTTACCAAATAACAAAAGTAGGTTGTGTTCCTTGATCTTAATATTTAGTTTATAATAAAGTTTAATAGCGTAAAATGTTTCCTGAATCCGGTTTCAAGAGGATGCATGATCTTACAAGATTTGAGTGGGTCACGGAAATCTACAAAGCCAAACTGCAAACGGCTTCTGTAATTGCCTTGTTGCACACATGTTTTTATCTATAACGGTTATAACAGCTTCTTCATTCTGTTACCTCCGAACGCTAACAAGTCTGCCATTGTAGATGGCGCGCACAAATCGAGTTTCTATTTGAAACTTGATCTTTTTTTCATCATTTGTAAAATTTGTGTCTACTTTTGAGAAAAAAAGGGACTTGTATAATCTGACAACCATAGCAGCAACAATGATTGATTGTTCAAACCTTTAATGCCAACTTTCAATGGAAACACATGTTAAATTCACGTATACGTGCTTTAATTTTAGATGAACAATTTCGTCCATTTTCAATCTCCGAAGTAAAAAATGTTGAATCGTTCTTATAATTGATAACTTATATTGAATCTCATCGACAAAGAAGAGTGATTTGTTGGAGAGTGAAAATGTAAATTCGAAAATCAATAAAAATTAAAATTCATCGGAAACGGGCGCTGGCAAAAATATGAGAAAAAAATGCTCGCTCGCGGCTAGAGAAACATACCCAAATTTCAGCATTTAGATCATCCCATTCCTCGTCCATATCGGCATTCAAGCATATATTCAAAATGTAATTACGAAAGTCAAAATTACGAGTCATAAAAGCCCATTTGTGTAAGTTTGCGCACGGCTGAAACATTTTTTCGTTGGAGCTTCTTTGCGATCTACTCGTTCAAAGGGTCTGCCCGGGAAGAAGATCTTGCGAGAAAGAGATTGGTACCGACCAAAAAGGAATATGGCCGACGTCGCCCGTCTCCCGCCAGTTTCATCACGGTCGGTATTCGTGAACGTGCGTCGGTAAGGTAGATCGACCGCGGATTAATTGCTGATCATTTTTCTACATTGTTTATATGCCTAACAATCTTTTGAGTTTAATGTTTTTGTCACTCTCAGACGATTTTGGAGAAATGAAGTTAATGAAAAAAAGTAATTGAACATATAGACAGTTAATTTTTATTGTTACCATTAGAGTATCATGAAACAGTCCAAGCTTTGTTTGCTATACCTATATGTATAAATCAAACACGAAATGTTGACCCATCCTGGTCCATCAAAATGAAAATCAATACTGCACGTTTACTAATTATTTCGAGCGTTAAATTAGGTTAGGTTATTGAGTGAATGTTTCAGTTACACTGAAATGCAAACTTGATTCTCATCTATAGATGCACATCGTGAGCGAATTATATTTGTCCATCAATATCCTTTTTGTGCACATAATTGATGTATAATTAAGTAATGTACTATCTTTTGTTTACAAAAGCCAAATTTACGTGCAGGTACTAAATTCAATTTGGTTTCAATCAAAATATTCAGCTTATATTAATACCAAAAGAAAAGTATGGATGCAAAAATATATATAGTAGAGATAATTATGTGTAAAATGTGAATATACTTTTCCAACATTTGATACATAACATCTCTCTCTCTCTCTCATCTCATCAGCTTTTTTCTCCCTCACTCTCTATGTACTCGTTTTTTGAATTTATTTACACTTGAAAAAGTTTTCACTAGCATGAACATGGATCAGATTGATTCTGTTTGACACAGCCGACACGTGAATTATTTTAAAAGTTGTGCACGCTTAATGGAAAATTCTGAACTGGTAACAAAATTATCCTTTTTTCATTATTTATATATTTACATACTTAAAATTCAACTCCTCTCGAAATATTGTTTTAATAAAAAAAAAAAAAACTGAATGTTTTCACAATATTTTCACTTAACTATACTTAAAGAGAGGAAGCTCTAATAAATTTATTTTTATGCATGGAAATATCTTTTTTTTTATACCACGCTTCTATACTGTTGTACATTGAATGACAAAAAAATGTAATTCATAGTAGACGAAAAACATTGTTATTTAATCTAAACTTTCGAAACACATTGAAATAAGTTTTTCTAAATTATTATTCTCATGAGGTGTCGTACTTTTTTTCCGGAGCTATAGTGTGTCTCTTGTTGATATTTCTGGAGCAATCGAATGTCTGTCTTGTGTAAAAAATTCAAACAGAATATTAGTAGGTAGGTCAGCAAGTTATAAAATCAGCATAAAGAGCAAAGTGTTCTGAAACTTGATAAATCCAAATTGCAAATCATAAAAATAATCCAGCTTTTCTTTTATTTTGAAAATGTTGCTGCCTGTGGGAAAATGTACGGACAAAAAAATGCGAATGATGTGCAATATCTTAACAAAAACGTCGGCAAATTATGCATCGACCACAAAGTCGAGCCATTGTTAAGAGAAATTTTGTCTCAAGTCAATGGAAAACTCGCTTTGCATCTCGACGTGACCCATAAAGAGATTTACTATCGTCTCATAAACTTGGAAGGATGCAAAGTTACGTCAATGTGTTTGCCTGCAGTTTGATGGCCGAAACAAAAAGAATATTTAAGCTCTCTTCTTCGCATCACAAAGATTGTGATTGAAATTTATGGCAGGTGACAAGAAAACTCATTGGATAACATAAATTAAAAAAAAAAAAATGTCATTTATGGATCACAACGGCCGTATTAAAATATGCCAAAGCGCAAAAGTTAATAACGCGAATATTGAACTCTGTTTGTTGATAAAACGTGATTACTTACTGGGTACAATATTTGATGGGGTGTTTTCACGAAATTGATTATATCCTGCAATACAAGAAACAAAATTAAAAACCTGTACCCAAAGAATGAATATTTCTTTTATGTAATTCAAATTTTTTTCTTTCAATTTCAGATTCAAATTGTTTCAAAACAGATTGTCATTTCAGTCTGATAGCAAGTCAATGAATTTGTGGAAGTTTATGGAAAATATATATCTCAGCGTTTCCGACTCATTGTGGCTAATCCCATACCTCCGAAAGACTGACGATACAACATGTCCATCTATTGATGGATGTTTTTCCGATGTGATACATGTGTTCTATTTACACGCTGCTTACAACTAAACAATAGCAGATAATCTTCATACAATGAGTTAAATGCTCTAAAATGTACATCAGGTTTGATCATCACCACAGGCTATACAAATTCGTATAATTAAAGTTAGAACTTTTGAAATAAGGAACAAATTTTTATTCTTCTATTCTTTTCTTTTGTCTTTGCAGAGATGAGCGGCGAGTTGTAAAAAAGATTTCAACAAGATTAAAATTATCGTCCGGCGGATATATACTTGTTATTTCAAAATATTCAGAGAAGTAGTTGGGAAACTAATATAATCTTGAAGATATTTTGATCAGATGAATAGTGGTTGTTTGCACCAAGTAAAACTTGAAATGTTTTTCAACTTGGGAAAGCGGATAACTCAAAAATTGTTGAACTAAATAACTTGTTGTCGATGGGAAATAATCATTTGAATAATATTGTTTTGGTTAAGTGAACGAGAGGAAAAACGATTTTTACGTGCAAACAGAGTATTTGCATAACTCAAAAAGATGGATGTAAAATGAATGATCATTTTCAAAAATTATTTCCAACGATTCCATATCGTTAGGTGAATTATCGGTCACTTGCCTTTGGCATTGTGCTTTGTCGTGTTTTGTGATGTATTGTGTTTTGGGGTACACAGCCAGAGGAATTGAATAAAGCTGTGCACGTTATCGAATATTGCATTCATGAAAAAGGCCTCTGTGAAAACTAGAAACAATCACCTTTCCTCAAAAAAGGGATTTCTCTCTCTTTGTGTAACAATATTATAGAGATTCATGTTTTACAGTTACTTTACAAGTAAAATTTATTACTGGCATCTTTTATTTAATATTGCCTTAACATAACGACATTAACTTTGCGTACGGTATAGATAAAATGTGTAAAAATTTTCAGAATTTTTCATTCCAGAAAAACAAATATAGGTATATAAAGTTGTCAAAGTATTCTATTTCGCCAGGAACTTTGCGACGTCGCTTGGAAATTTACTTAACCTAATTTATAATCGAACAGGTCTGAGTTATGAACCAAGAAATAGTACTTCGATTTCATCTTTGTAACACAATTTTTCTTTTCGCCACTCCATTAGTCTACGTTTTGTCAAATTAATTTCTAGATCAAATTTAAATGATTAATTCTTTTAACTTGAATTCTGCATTAAAGTTTTCCATAATTATTTCATAATGTGGTTCAAGTTATTAAAATTATTGAATCAAAAAGTTACTCTAAAATTTGTCCGTTCTTGTTGGGCTTTACATAATCAACTTGCTTTAACGAATAAGAAAATTGTATCTTTGTTGGGAAGTGACGGGTTCGTATAATTAAAACTATGTTGCAAAAAAAAAATAAAAAAAAAAAAAAATAAAGAAAAAAAAAAAAAAAAAAAAAAAAAAAAAAAAAAAAAAAAAAAAAAAAAAAAAAAAAAAAAAAAAAAAAAAAAAGTTGATGCAATGGAAAGTTGGAGTTTATATCAAATTTATACATAATTCAATCCCATATCTAAAAGTTTGTTGCAAAAAATTGAAACGCATATATCGGTTTTCAACAAAATATTCGATTACAATTTTATCAAATTGGAAACTTTATATCAACTTTTTGAAACCGAAGTCACAAGAAAGGATGAGTTGTGAATAATGGTGTGCGGATCGATGAGAAACCTACATGATACTGATGGTGTTATATCTGTAAACAATTTCCAGCACGACGAAAATGGTCCAAAGTGAAATGTAAAATACCGAGAAAATGTCAAAGAATACAACGAGGATTACATTTTAGACAGCTGTTTAGCAAGAAGTTATAGCACTATTGTACGACAATGCTCAGAATATCAGAAGGGGATAATGCATACATAAGTCTTTCGGTTAAGTGCACTCGAGTACTTTTCATCAAGTAAAAAATGTACCCATGCTCATTTTTATAACGTTCATATATATGTATACAATTTAAATTTTGTCCATCATTTTTTATGGTCATACATACCATGTACTTTTAATGTCTACTGATCTGGATCTGTCGCACTTGTTTATCACCTGAAACGAAAACAAATTACACTCATCAACATCAATTTATCAGGTTTTTTTATTATTACAACATTTTTCGATTATATATGGTGCAATCAGCAAAGCGATTGTTACATTGTCAAATTAAATTTGATCAAATAAAAATAAAATAATTTATCATACTTGTTATATTATAAAAATTTGCATTTATATAGAATGCAATGAACGAAGCGATTGTTATATTGTTAAATTATGTTTTCGTTTTTCAAATAAAAATAAAATGTTGTGAAATAATATAAATTTTTGAATTAAAACAAAATACTGTTTCTGCGGAACAGATTGTTTTTCTACAATCAATTTAAGATACATAATTTCAGTGTGTGGCAATCCTCTCTTTCGTTGTGCATTATTGTCCCGACCGATAATACGATTACAAGTTGAGTGTGCCGCACGTATTATATTAGATCAACCGAAACTTGATTTTGCAAAATCAATATGGAAATTGAGTTGTATTTTTTTTTTTTTTTGTTTTTTGTTTTTTTTTTTTTTTTTTTTTTTTTTTAAGAATGTGTCTATTTAACAGTGAACTATACTTGTTTAATGGCAAATTAAAATGCCACTACAACGACAGTTCCATTAAAAATAACGGACGTGTATTGATGAAAATTTTATCTCTTTATTTTTATTTCGTCATCTTTTTTATAACAAGTTATTGATTTTAATTGTTCAATTTTACAATTTTTATTGAGTCAACCGTGATGTTTGTTGTTTTTTTTTTTTTTTTTTTATTAAAAATATCGGTGTTTTTTTAATTAAAAAATGTATGTTTTTGGGTAATGCGGGAACCAGACTCAAGAACACAAAGAGGCGATATATGAAAAAAAAAAAAAGTGTAAGACATTTTCTGAAGGAAGGACTCTGGAAACTTGAAGGAATTTTTTCATACCATAAGGACAACATTATTGTACAAGAGAAAAATTCACATAGAGTGCATCAGACATTCCAGGCGTATTCAATTTATCGGTACTTCCACGGGAAACTTCACTTTGGCTGACCACGAAAAATTTATTTTGATTTGTGAGGCACGCTCTCTAATTATTTTGATTTGTGTGGCGCACTCGAAAGCTATTATTTTTAAATTATCGAACTTGAGCGATTTTCATCGTAAAAGACATTTCAATAACTTATGAAATTGTGTGTTCAAAGGAATTGAATAATGAACAAAATAATAAGGAAAAAATGTAACAGTTTCAACAGAGAATATTTTAACAATATTTAACAGTATTTATGGGTCCAAAAAAAAAGAGTCAAGAATGAGTTATGACACAGCTTTTGTTATTCATCGCGCGTAAATGAGTAAGAATATGAAAAATAGAAACAATTTTAAACTTGATTCAATAATGTTCAGATAAATTTAGCATTTTTGTTGTTTTTCCGAGTGAAACATCGAAAAGTACGGGATTTAAGCTTAAAAATGGCAATTTTCGTGAATTCAATCAGATCTACTCATTTTTAAAATTTTGTCCGATCATGTAAAATTAGACATCACGAATCAGATAAAATTTTATAAAATTTGACCTAATCATGACTATTTCCAGGTCTGATCAGACCTGGACTTTTTTTCCCCGGGTATACATTTAATCAAAAAGTGTTTTACAATGAAAATTGCTCAAGTTTAATAATGTAAAAAATGTCTTTTTAAACAATATTGATTTTTGAAGCATATTTAAAAAAATGTGTTATCACCATTTTAAAATATGAACACTATATTTACCGTAGTTTCCGGGTTCAGGGTAACTCGAAGTGTAGCACAATATTAGCAACATTTTAAGAGTGCCACACAAATCAAAATATCAATATTGTGATCGATATTTTGTGGAATTATTAATATTAAATTTGTTTCAATAAAGTCGTCTAAAAAATATTCGGTACAGTTTTTTAGTTCATAAAGCAGATAGTTTTTCTTAAATAGCCGGCTATGAAAGCAAAAAACTCATAAAATGACTGATTTTTAATAATGAAATTGTTAAAAAAATAAATAAATAAAAAGGGCACCAAAATTGTGAATCAAATAACAAGATGTAAAAGTAAATGGGTTTGGAAAGTTTGGTGATAATGTAGTCCAGCACAGTGAGCAACGAACCGTTTAATTTTGTGTCCTTTTATTAAATGCAGTTGCAAGTGTATACGTATAGTACGTACTTGGAGCGAATACAGCATGAAGCAAAGCTGTTAAACGAAACGAGGCACCACAGTCATCTGTATTTGAATGAAACTTTCAGAGGCAAGGGAATACACTTTCTGTCTTCGCTAAGTGCTTTTAAACACGCCTGTGTGATGCACCGGACAAAAAAATACTTGAGAGTGCACACTCTTTTCAGATTTTCTCTTTTGGTTCGTCCCTAATAAATCATACGTACATCGATAAGACAACAAACAACATGACTTATTTTTTGTTTTCGCCGTATATTTCAAACTTGAACAATTTTCAAGCCAAACGATTCATTCCGCAATCAATTGAAAACAGCTTTTTAGTGAACGAAATTGTAGTCGTAATTTTTGTAATTAAATTGCGAATGCAAACAATTAAGAAATCCACGCAGCACCGAAACAAAACACATTTTCGATTTTCACGTTTCGAGTTCACAAGTCAGTGGTACGATCTCGATTAATCAAACGCTTAATTTAACTGAAACAAAGAAAATGTTAAAGTCGAACAAGCAAGTAATTAGTTTAGCATTTTTTTTGTTCTTCAAAGTTTAAGCTAAAAAACAACGCCTCGTTCCTCGTTCAAACATTTCAATTATAATTTCCCGTCACGCATTTCTTTATTTTACACATTGTTAACGTTAAATTGATTTTCTTTTAACTGATGTGATAACGCCTTTTTCAAATTAATTGGTTTAACTTGTTTTAATTTGATCGCTCGGTGAAATATGAAAATTTGGAATTTCACTTTCGACCACTTAATAGCCAAGTCTTGCATTGTAAATTATATAGCCACTTCATAAACTAACTGTTCGTTACTATCAATCAGCTAATGGTATCGAACCAATCTTCTACACATCTGTTCTAATAATCTCACGATTGGCTAAAACTCCACTTTGAATGCGCGTTTACGAATCAAATTGTCACGAATCAGCTTTTCAGATTTTTGCCCCCTCAACTTTTATCAGCAAATCTTGTGTTTGACAAAACTGTTGCCTTAACCACTGGCTTTTGAGATTTTTTTATTCTCCCCCTTAAAATATCAGCCAATCTTATGTCTGACAAAAGTGTTGCCATAACCACTTGCAAGTTGCGAAGAAGAAAAAGTGACAGCGAGAAAAGTTCATTTTAAGCGAACTCATCGACTCTGTTTTCATTTTTCAAAGAAAACAACATGTTTTTTTTTTTTCTTGTTTTTACATCAATGAAAGGAAAATATTGAAGGAAGAAATGCAAATAAATAATTCAATGGGATCTGAAAAGGCAGTTCAGCTCGAAAAATAAACACACACACCCAAGAACGGCACGAATGAAAAGTGGCAAGAAAACGGTAGAAGGATGTATATGTTTCATAAACCATTTTCGAAGTAAACAAGTTTTCATCCCCGAAGCCATTATCGAATATAATTTTTATTGCACAATCCGCTATTCAGCATGCCAAAATACCTAACAGCTCCATGCCACTCAATTATTTGTATATTTACTCACCGTTGCATCCGCAGAATGTTTATTTTACTGTACACAAACATTGAATATACATTCAAGCTTTTTGATCGCGAAAATATTTCCTCGCCCATTCCAAAAGATCACTTTAATTGTAACGTTTCCTCTTGTCGCTTGCAATTTTTTTCATATAAAGCCCGAAAATGAAAAAATAAAAAAAAAACATTTTTGTAAAATTTCTTTTGCTCGCTGGTGCAAAAGTGGGACGTCAAAAACAAACACTTGGTAATGGAGATTTCAGGTTTGACTTACCATCAAAGACTTGAGGCGAGAAATCTTAGGGGGAATTGGTGTTTTCGCTGTTCGCAGGTTCAAACACTTTTCAACGCATGCAAACGTGAAACACTTATGCGTATGAGCGCGCGATGATTTGCTGACATGACTCGAACCGGTGCGAATGACCTAGAGGGTTTTCGAGAGGAGCGGCTGATCGCGGTTATGTGTAAGCGCGCACAGGCAGAGCTTGTTAAACGTCTCGTGGGTTGGATTGTCCGGTGATTTTTGGATGGACCGCGAGCGACAACAAATTCGACTGCTCGCAGTAACAGCAATAATGCCACTTTGCTATTTGACAGCGCACACAGTACACGGTACACGGGGAGTGCAGCAACGCGCGCAGACAGTGCCAGTGGCTGTGTTCTCGCGTGCCGTCACTGCGACGCTTGCGTCGCTCGATTCTGGAGCAGCGTCGGACAAAATGAACCAGAAAACCCAACGCGAAAGCACCGGGAACAAAAATAATGCGAATTTACGCTCTGCCCTCTCCGTTACGTGCTTTTTATTATTCCTTTTATATGCCAATTTTCGAGCAAAACGAACAAATATTTTATGGCCGGCAGTTATTCTGATATACATGCGAGTGCGAGAAAACTCGCTTGATGAATAACTTTTTTTTTTTTTAATCTTCACGTCTCAGATATTTTTATTATTTGCGGAAGCATGCTTTACGAGCTTGTTGAAAAACATACTTGATGAATATTGATTTTTCAATGCTCTTCGTATCAATTTATTTCTGCAGTCAATTTTTCTAAATAAGATTCATCAATTGATTTTTTTTTTTTTTGTTTACTCGATGTTACTCAAGTTCGAACGCATCTTTGTCGTTTGGTTTTCGAATCGTACGAACATTTCTCGTACTTGGAACATTTCACTCCGTCACAGTATACTTCTGCATCTGAAACGAATGAAAAAAAATTGTATGTTAGTTTAATTTTAGTTCAAACAAAATGATTTACAATCTGAAATAAACGAATAAGTCGTGTGTAAAAATTATAATGATTACCGTAAGAATTTTTAGAGTTGTAATCGTTTCCATAACCAATAGAAGAAGCAGAAACACACGAAGTACTTCCACAAATATTTGGACAGCATTTGTCATTAAAACTGCATTGCCAATCGCTCGTACATCTGGGCATACACTTTTGATTTCTTCCTGCCATAGGGCAATTACCGGGTCTGGCTGAAAATAATGATCATAGCTTTTTTTATTTTCATATTGAATCATTTTCAACTGGTTTCTTGTTAACATTCATTGAGTATACTTACAACCTATCTGCGCAGAAGACCACGAAACCATGAAAATCATTGCGAAAAGAAGGATCAGAGCAGCTTTGCCTGGAAAAAGAAAGACATTAAAATGAAAAAAAATGAAATGAATAGGATGCGTAATGTATTATACACACATGAGCAAGTGCTTACCGATCATTGTGAATAAAAAATGTAACTTTCCGTGTAGTAGTATCAAGTGCACGCTCTACTTCAACACTGTTAATCATTTGAATGAGTTACCTTTTTATAAGTGACACAGACTAGAGACCCCCCCACTCAAAGTGTAGAGCACAGTCTTTATCAAATTAAGTTTCAAGCAAATTTATTATCAGCACGTTTTATCTTTAAATGCCGTAAACAATAAGCGTTTAATAGTCAACAGAAAATTTATCTTGAATATAAATATATTTATATATATATATAATAAAACTTGAACTCCCACGGACTGACTCATTACTTTGTAATGATGTAGTAGCTTTTATAAATCGATGACAAATTCAAACCTAATTTAAAAGAGACGGATGATTTCAGGTGCGCTAAGAAAAGCAACATCAACTTGATATGAAAATAATGTATTTAAACTAATATCTTTCAGAATTTTTTCAACTTGTTGTTACTTTATAAATACGGGGCAGAAATCTGTATTATAATCTGTGTAAAAATGGACGTAATAGAACATCACTGACGTCGGCATATCATTGCTATACAACGAAAAAAATAAATAATAAAGAATCATAAATACAGTGTATAATTCAACCCACAATAAACGTGTTGTTTGATGGTACAATCCAACTATAAAAAAGTAAGCAGGCACAACGCGTGCTACCTGTTTTTTCTCCTTTCCGATTGCTAATCAACAAACACTTTTAACGCAACAACATGATAATTCGTAAATTTAAACAGAGGCGAAACTTGCCTTTCAAAATTTTTCAACAACCTTGTAAGTTTTCGTCAACAACCTTTCGCAAAGACAACCTTCATTATCACATTTTTGGAGTATTCCAAACGTTAAAGATTATAAAATAATATCAAACATCTATTGATCAATTTTTACGTATATATGGTTTGTGATAAAAATTTGTCATTCAAATTATCTGTGTTGCGTGATGGTATAAAACTGGCAGGAAGACAATACGGTGTGTAAAAGTGTTTAACAATGATGATATTAAGAAGCTATATCCATTACTTTATAATATTGAACATCAACTAATTTGAAATGCAAATCAATTTTCAGTTTCTCCACTGGAAATTTACATTTACATAAACAGTTGAAAAAACAGTTGTAACTACATTCAAATTTGATGTTCAATATTGTAGCAATAATAATATAATTGGTCAAGGTTTTCAATGCAATTTAAATAATTACATTTTTCCTTGCTGGTGTCTTTCAAATTGGCACAACGTTTGAAATGAAATGAAAAGATGTTTGAAAAAAAATATATATATAATAAAAAAATAAAAAGAGAGAGGAAGAAAAAAAAGAAGCGCGGGACCAAAAACAGTTTGGCTTATTCTGTGAGTCGTTAGCTGCAATAGTCAACCTTGCGTACTACAACCTACGAACTGTTCTCGAGTTAAAATATAATTACTGGCGCGTTTTATCGAAATTCGTGTTACGTATGCGGGCGCTCTAGCTAAATTTTGTTTTGAGTCAACTTTATTGTTGGATTATTGTCACGAAAAGCTAAGCCGAGCTAAAAATAATATCACAAGCTAATACTGAAATATGAAATACAGATGTCAAATGTATACTTTTCGTTTCATATTTCTGTTCTTTTGATTTCCTTCATTTCCCATTGTAAAAAATTTGTTATTACCATTGCGATATTATTTTTTTTTCTTTTTTTTTTCTTTTACATTCAACGTTAACCGAAGCCTTTGAAAAATTTGTTTCTTTTATTTCAATTTAACAGAAATATCAGCTTTGGCATTATTATATCTGCACTTATTGATGTCCCGGCGAGGAAAGGCGGCGTTGTGATTGGTACGGATTTTGTAAAAGTCGAGGCGAGCTTTCAATGACGCGTAAAAGCAAACTATCGATATAATCCTCGAGATCGTGCAAACGTTTCTTCTTTTGAGCCACGTCGTCCTGTAGCTGCCAGATCAATTCGATCAAATCCTACGAACAAACGGAAACATTCATCATTGGGATAAACGTTGGCACAATAATATTAATGACCAGCGGTGTTGTGCTCGCAATGCAAAGGGGAACAAAATGTGCAGTTGAGAATTCATTACTACGTTCATTTAATAATGCCCATAAAATAATAATTTACAAAATGGATCATTTAATTTGACTGTCGACTAAAAAGAATCATTTATTCCGTTAATCCTTGCATTGCACTTTATGCTCTTCGTTGGGCAATTTTTTGTTCATCGATGAGAGAAAAGGTTGAATAAAAAGCTATGAAAATCGGACCCACCTCTCGTGACCTGCCTTCGAACTGGGCAACGACTTCGTGCGGCAATCTTCCCTTCATGTCGCCATTGTTTTTCATTCCGTCCTCGCCTCCAATTATAATCCTCTCGGAGTTAATATGTCCGTCATGGTACGTTTCCTTATTTTTATTGTTATCGCGTTCCCTCTTTTTGTCCTTTTTATTCGGCTTCTCCTCCCTCGGACTCCATTTCGAATGCTTCTCTTCTTTTAAACTCCGCTCGGGCAGCTTCTCTTCCTTTATAATCTTGTCCCTGAACGATTTCTCATCTTTATGAGGTTTCGTGATTATTTCTCGCGGAGCCGGGCTCAACGGCTCGGGGATATCTTTGTACTTGAACACTGGCGACAGACGTGGACTCGGCGAATTGTCCCTCTCGTTCCTCAACTCGTCGCTCAACGTTTTCGATTTGTTTTCCCACCTGAAATTTCATAGTCATATTAATCAAGGACAAAACTGCAACGACTTGAACGAGTTAATTAATTGGCGCGCAGAACATCGTGCTCACCTCTTAAGCACATTGTTGCCTTGTTTTCCGTACAGTTTGCGTCCCCATTCATCCGCCTCCAGTGGCAAATTTTCCACTTTGGGCGCATTCAGCGAGCTAATGGTGAAGCGCGGCGGTTTGCTTGGCGCCACATTCGCCGGTGGCGGTGTACTTCTTTCGCTCAGAATATTGCTGTTGAAAGTTTTGTTCGACGGCGAATTGTTCTGGTTGGAATTCGCTACGACGACTGGAGCGTTCAACGACGACGCCGAACTTTTGTGTGACAAAACATCAAACTGTGCAACAGACAAAATCACTCATTACAGTTTCAGTGGATTACATCGCGATCGCTCTTGTATTTCCATTAAGAGAGAAATTACGCAAATTGGATAAAAAGAAGGAAAAATGCACGTTTAATCATTCCAATGAATGTTTATCACTTTCAAAGTAGTCAGCCGGAACAAACAAGTTAAACAAAACTGTTGCCTCAACGAGTTTCGCGGAAAGTCTGTGGATGCGATAAATACCATATAATAAAAACAACGGGCGTTAATTCTTGATTAATTCGCATTAATTTGAGGGAAATTCTAATGTCGAAGACATGTTATTAATGAATTTTAAATTATAGACTGAATTTTAGTTAAAACTGTTGTTTCAATTTGAAATATAAAAAGGAAGTCATATAAAATTTGGGCCCGTTTTTATTGAATTGAGTTTAGACTAATAGTCGCATAGTTGAAAAGCAACGTGTTCTCACGGTGAATTCATCGTCGTCCTCGCTTATGACACCTGGATCCGCTTCGCCAGGTTCCTGGTTAGTAGGACGGAAATAATGTTCATCCTTCTCATCGAGATCATCCTCGTTTAGCTTGCCTTTACTCCTGCCCTTGACTCGACTGCCGATCGACTTGGCCAATTTCTTCAGACTCTTCCTCTTCTCGATGCTGCCGATGCTGAGCAAACTGCCGCCAATGGAATGGGCCGCGTTCGACAACTGTCCGAGCGAACTCTTGTGTCGCTCCCGTTTCGTCAGGTCCGTCAAACTGCCGGCCTTGACAATGAAACTGATCTTCACCTCGAGCTCCCCTCGCTCTTTTGTGTTCTCTTTTCCTGGCTTGCTGTTCAACGTGTACCTAATTTAAAAACAATATTTTAAATTAAAAACTATTTTAAAAGACGTTTTAGGATGTGACCGGACGACGTCCACTTACCATCGATTTTTCGGCCTGTCATAGACTTCTAACGTAGACAAAGGAATATTAACGGTGCCAAGAAATTCATCGACACCAAGGAAATTGCGGTGCAGGGCTGTGAGGACTATTTCTGCGGTGTTTCCCTGTTGCGGTATCTGAAGCTCGCATTCCTCGTGCCATTCCACGTTGTTCGATGCCTTTTCCTTCACCGACGTCTGGTACTTTTCCTTGCCGAGTGCGATAGTCACGAAGCAATCATTGGTCTCTGTATAATCAAACCAGACCGTCGATTACATTTTTACAGTTACCATTACAATGTCTCATTGCAAATCGATCGTGCATGTTTGCCTTCATTTTCAAATCAAACGCGACTCGAAGGAGACTGAAATTGAGTTTGCGTTTTATGTGAACGTGTTATTGCATATCGCTTTTTACGAGTCGAGTTTTCCCGCACCAGTTTAAACGAGACCCAGTTCAAATTAATCAATTTTATTTGCCGCTCTCCAACCCAATCGGGATGTTGATCAACAACTCATTATCGCTTTTCCTCATCCTGTCCTTCGTTTTGTCTAATTAATCCATAATTCGTTCATTTAACAATTTTATCAACAACCAATCGTACAACTAAACAAGTCCGACTGCTTTTTATTGGCCAAGCTTTATTAACATATCTCATACTCAGAATTTGAGCGAACCAGTTTTTTATTTTAAATCCAATCAGTTATTTCTTCCTCATCAATTGAATTTTTTTTTATTTTCAAAATAAAAAAAAAATGAAAATGATACTTGTAACAAGAAATTCAATTCGTTTGATTTCATCTCAATTTTATGAGTTTAAAAAGTCGGTTATATATAGGATTAATTAGTTCGAGCAATAAAGATGCAAATATAACATTTATAACGTGTTAAACAAATGATACAGAAAATCCAAAAAAATCATTCTTTCATGCATATATATGGTAGGAAATCGTTCATTAAATGTTTAATTTTAATAAGGGTTAAACGATATACTCACTGTTTTTTCCTTTGATCAAGAGGCCCTTGGCTCTCTGAACTGAAAACGAAAGAAAAATTAATTCGAGTTTAAATTGACAAATGCTAAAACAAAAAACGTATTTCCTGGGGGGAAAAAAGTACCATATCTGAACATGGAAATGATGGAAAACAAAATCTGCAAATTCATAAAAAATTAATTTTATTAATCTCTTAGAATTAGTTATTTTTTACTGATTTTATATAGTTTAATGACATCAAAGAAAAACATCCAATATAATTTTATTGTATATATAACTGTACATTAAGATTTTTATACATATTTGGAACGTTGGATCTAATTTCTAAAGTAAAATTTGGTCAATCTTGATAAATCTTGAGCTATAAAAGTGAAAGTAAGCAAAATGAGTAAATATGAATGACATTGAACCAATTAATTAAATTAAAATGAATTAAAACTGATCATGCTCAAGTTTTATTTAAAGTCAGATCTGCAAAAATTTAAACAGAACTGATTAAATAGTTTGAATCAGACGTGTAAAATGATTTTTCAGACTTGATCAGACCTGAAAAAATTAAATTGGATCATGTGTAATCAGACATGGCCAGTTATGGAACTTTTTTTCGCAGGTTTAAAATTGTAATTGTATATTGCATATGTATGAAGAAACGTTTTATTAAACGTTTTTGCCAGAATAAGAAACAAGTGTTCGAGACAGATTAACGATCGGGACATATTAGAGAGCTGTGGGAAACCGGCGAAAGCTCTCGTGGATGGATGTATAGATTGATCTGGAATACAAGTGGTTTCGCACGTTGCACCGAGCGCCGAGTCGTGTTAACGCTCTCGGACCCTTTGCCGATCCGACGGATGGGAAATCGTGAATCTCGACCCGATGAATAAAAATGCTCCCATACCCTGCGCATTCCAGCGCACATGTTTCATTGTCAGACTACCGTTTTGTCGGAAGCGAACGTTTTTCATTCGCCGCGAAACCAAAGCCTTTGTATATATCACTACAATGCAAAAAAAGACGTATGCTTTCAAACGCTCTCTAATTAACGTTCCAAAAAGACTTTCCAGCTAAATTCACCAAAACCCTTCAATTATATCATTTTCCAATTAACTCACAAAAATTAGCCCAGATGCACTTTTCCGCAAGCAAGTCAAAACTTTTCTCTCTTGTTCCGGTTCTTGCAACATTTTTTTTCTTTTCCGCAATCGCAACACTTTCTTTGTGAAAAAAAAAAATTGTCGTTGACGATAATAACCTAAGTTATCCTACAATCATACTAATTTGCGTAAGGTTTCCTCTTGCGTTTCCCTCATCTGAGGGAAGAAGAAGAAGAAAAGAAGTGAAGCAACACGTCGGAGAGTTGCTTTTAGAAAAAAAATCGGGCTTCATTAGCGGACGCGTTTGTGCATGGATCGGTTCGAAACACACACGCGTCACGCTGCTACAGTTTTTGTATCACGCCAATCGAATCGGAGCCGTGCCTTGGCTCTGACTTTGTCATTCGCGATTCTGCTCATTGCCAATAACGCAAGTGTCGCGTTACAAAAGGCCGTGCCTGCTGATAAAATTCATGTTGTCCTTGCAACGAATTTGCTCCAATTTTTAGTTTTCTTCCAGAACTGTTTAAACAATTTATATATATATATTTCTTTTTTTTGAAATCATTTTGTTTTCTATTGTTAATTGCAGTAAAAGTTGCAATCGAATAAAATGTATTCGCCTTTTCACATAGAGAAATGCGTTTTATGTATCGGATCGTTTCGTGGGTTATTATGTAAGCTCACCGCTGCATATTTTCATATCACTTATAAATCTGGTGCATGTCCATTAATTCCATCAGAATTTGATTTCGGTTATAAAATGTTGTTTTCCCATCAGCTGTACCGATTTCATTTTGATTCATTAACGTTTGTGACAATTCGTACAAAATGGAAATGTAATTTTCATCATGGTTCTGATTGTACTGAAATTTCTCATAATTAAATGCAAATGTTGCTTAGCACCGTTCGCGATTGCAGCGGCACACGTTTCTCTGGAAGTTTGCTGACAAATCAAATTGTCATTGTAGTTAATCATCGCCGAGGAATAAGGAACGTTATAAAATAACAATTCTCGCGCATCATTTGATTATCATTAAATCCTTATTATCTATCGCCCGAAAATAAATTCTTCAACATTTAATCATCCTGCAATATAAGTTTCGTCAAATCGTTGTCTTGAAAAGAATACAAAGATACGCTGAAAAGAACGTGATTTGCGACAGATTGTAATTCATACTATCGCCAAGTTGGTTTATTACTTAGCCTAATGACAATTCCGTGTTTTATAAAGCCATTTGTCGCCAACCATCACGTTTTCATGTTCTTTTCTTAACATGAAAATGTCCAATTTTTGAATATTATGTTTGAGGAAAAATAAAACTATATATAAACTACGTATTGAGGTTTATATTAAAATTTCTGCTTTTGGTTATTTATAAACTCTCCGAGTCATTATATTAAATTGAATGAAAGTTTCCATCATTAATATTAGACTTTTAGTTAAAAAAAAAAAAATATATAAAGATCACCAAGTAAAAAATTGTAATCAAGTGACCAGCATGAGAGCAAACACCTTCCTTTCTACTCGAAATACCTCCACGTGACCAGAGGCAAATGACCGAATACGGGTCAAAATAAACGGGACCCTTATGACCTCGATGCAGATCAAAAATTCCTTCCCCGGAACATAAAAGATCTAGATTAAATGTCAAACCATTCAGCCAGTGCTTGTTTACATCATTTTGTTTCTAAACTAAATGCCCGCAGTCGTACAAAAAATAACAAATAAATATGCAAAGAACAATTTTAAATAACAATATGTTATAAATTTTTTCAATGAATTTCAATTTGAAAACACAAAAAGCTCTTGTCTGAGTTTGTTCAAGGAGATTGGAAAAGAATTCAAGTAAACAAAAGATACGTTCGAATAAATTATTTCGATTTTGAACAAAGAAGAAAAAAGTAAACAATGGAGTTTAAACTTTTTGTTTGAAATTGAAAAAGATGACAGGCCGTTGGTCTGGACAAGAGACATGTGTGAGAAATATTACGGTGCGCGAGTCAAACGTGTGCCGACGCCAACATGACCTACCTACATCGCGCGGCACACACGCGATCGACACAATAACATTCTAATTAAGTTTATATCAACGTTCCAGCAGCCACACGGTCGCTTTCAAAGCCATTAGCGCTGCTTTGAAAACGATTCTTCTCTCTCAAAATAAAATTGTATTTGTACGAGTGCACAGCTTCCTGCCGACAATAATTAGTCGCTCAATATATAATGAACCAAATCAACGCGGCCACTTGTAAGAATTCTCGAATCGAATTTTTGATGTAACCTCTGATTCGATTGATTCAATCGAGAATAGGCTGACAAGTTTTGGCACATCAAAAGTCCATCATTGACAGTTGTTTTGACAATCGGCGAATCTCGGAAAATAACGGGCGATGACTAATCGGATCAACAAACAAGTGTCATCATTTGGAGGCCCGCTTTGATGTAAACAAGGATGAATCGTCGTCGACTGTACTACTTTGGTGAGATAAGTGTGACATGTTGCGGTTGTGCGGTTGAGTTTTACGTAACCGCGCAAAGCCGTGCAACGGTACCTGTCACTTGGACGTGGGTCGGGGTCCACATCTTGCGTGCCCGTTTGCCAGCAGCCTATTCGAATGTCGCGCACTTGTCCTCGGCGAGTGTGCCAACGTCCTGCGCATGAATGATATCGAATCCCTGGATCCGCAATCGATCAACTATCGGCGTGTCACATGCTGCGCACTTGCCCGCGCGCGCGATCCTCTGCGCGCAAATTTTGGACCAACACAGAATGCGCCGCTGCTACGGACGAGCCACGACTATGATACACCGCTACAATCATTCGACAAATACGACAAACGCGCCACGAGCTCCAACCACTACACGTTCCAAGTCTTCTGCATGATACTCGCGGGCTACGTTAGTCGCGGCTGCGCACTCAGCTGCGCAGCTATCCGTCACACGACCAGGGACGGACCACCTTTCATCATCTCCCTCGTCGTCGTCGTCGTCTCACTTTCCATTCATCCTTCTTACTATTTTTGTTTTTTTTTCTTTATTATTGCTTTCTTTTTTTATTTCCACCATTTTGTTTGTTTCGTCCACATTATTATTTAAACGTACAAATTTATAGTTTCAAATTGAATAGAATCCATGCATATTATTATTATTATAAAACGCATCAACAATGAAAGAAACTTGACCTTTCACCTACACCACGCAATGACACTAGTCATTGCGTACACTATGCATGGCTTATCCTAGAAAGACATGTCTCTGAACTTTGCGAGCATACGTAATGTGGATTTACATCATTTATCGGCCTCGCGAATACCTACTTCAAATTTTGTTGTCTACGCGATAAATAATGGATGTTTCAAAATAAAAATATCATTCATGCTTATTTATTTCATTGTTTCAAAGTGTACAGATTTGTCAACTGGGATCAACGATGGAACGTAAGACGCAAGACTCTGATTACTTTTCGACATCCTGCGATAAATAATATAATATCACTGATAATCAAACTTTTTCTTCTCTAAATGAAGTATCATCGATTAAACGTGTGAAAGTAACATTTTCGATCATGAAGGAATTCGTCATTTGTTGCATCATAATGACCGATTATCTAACGGGTGTAGTATCAAGTTTTAATGGTATTTTTTAAATGGAAGACTATATTTTTGATTGTAACACATTCTGACCCAAATACCAAAAGTCCTAAACTGATTTGCCATGTTTCAATTTGATACTCGAAACACAAAAATAACAATAAAAACATTACGATGGTTTTTCTAAAAAAAAAAACTCGAAGAATATAAAACAGTTGAATATGAAAAAGCAATTGCTTTGCGCGCCAATTGTCAAAATTATCTATATGCATTTTGTGAGATATGTTGTTGGTTGATTGTAATGAGGAAGAGCATGCGTGCAGACGCGCTTAAGGACACGCAGCAATTTATTCAACAGAAAATAGAATCGACAACAAAAGTGTTGAAAGCCGCTGCATTCCATCACGATTTTGTTTCCATACATTTAGTGTATAGGTAGGTATAAGTATTCCTGTTGCGCCAGTGCCGTAACTTGCGTTTTCGCATGCATCCATCATTGAAGAGGAGTTGTTATTTTTTGCAACGCCGCTATAAGAAACGTAATAAAATTTTCCATGTTGCACCTGCTCGGAAAACTCATTTCTATTTTATATATGTTTGTCGCCGCAACAACAACAATTCATTTCAACAAAATATATTTTTGAAAAAATCCAGCTGCTATTTTGAAGTTTTTCAATCAAAACTCTCTAATGATTCAGTGGAGTGTGATATATAGTAATATAAAAAAAAAAAAAAAAACAAAGATTTTTGCAAATGATGAGAAAGGTGAAATAAACAAATGTATCATCGTGTTGATCTCAAAAGCCAAAAATGAACTATTTTGAAAAAAAGAAATGGCAGGAAGTTCAAGGTCACTGAGTTGAAGGTTAAAAATAGATTAAAAAAAATAAAAAGGATGAAATGATAGAGATTTATCGATAGTCGATAGCGATGAATCAACGGTTGAAAAGATGGGTGGATGTTATGACCGACGGGGGGAGGGCGCGCGTGATCTTATGCGCGCGCGCAGAGCGCGGTTTATCAACCCACGGTGTGGGGAAAACAGAATGAGCGCGGCGCGTGGTCGGTTGGCAGGATGGCAGGTTGAGTAGTCAGTTTGAGTGGCCGCTTAGCGCGAAACACCGCAAGGAGAAAAAAAAGAAGAGGAAGAAGAAGAACGCGTCCCGGCGTTTGTCTCTGTCTGTCAGCTGGCGTCTCTGTCTGGAGCGCGGGCCGAAAAATCGTTTGGTGTGTGTGTGTGGTTGTGGTATAAGAAAGAATGTCATCGTCGGTGAAAATAAGCGAGCAGAACGGGTCCCGCTGTTGCGCCCGGCTGTGCCATATCGTCAAGTGGGAAGACTTTGACGGCTACGGGTTCAACTTGCATGCGGAGCGCGGCAAGACCGGTCAGTACATCGGCAAGGTGGATGAGGGCTCGCCGAGCCAGGCCGCGGGGCTGCGCCAGGGCGACCGCATCATCGAAGTCAATGAGATCAACATTGCCAACGAGACCCATAAGCAAGTCGTCGACCGCATCAAGGCCTTCCCCAACGAGACCAAGCTCCTCGTTGTCGACCAGGAGGCTGACAATTATTTCAAGGCCAACAACATCCTCATCAAGGGCACCATGCCCAACGTCAAGGTGATCAAGACACCCGATAGGAACCCGGCCACCATCGAACAGGACAAATCTGATGACGCTACCAGCAACTCATCCTTTGACGAGGTATAAATAATCATACATTTTTGCCACCCCCCCTCTTCCAAATTTACAATCATGCTCCTTTTTTTCATACCTATCTCTTTGACGAAGAGGTAACAATCAAACAATATCAATCAAATTATTTTCTTTTAATTTTGCAAACATGTTCATTCAAATTTTTGCCTTTTTTGCGGCGAGGAGATTTCAGTTTGATTTCACCTGTGGAAGAATAAAATGCACGCTGAGGGCTACTTGAAATCTCTTCAGCGCCGCTACTCATCAGTTGGCCGTGGGCTCAAACTTTTTTCTTCCTCTCCTTCTCCTCCTTCGTGTTCTCGCATCCATTCAGAAGTGGACTCGGTGTAAATATTTTTGCTCACTACTTTTCGATGCTCAATTTCAACCATCATTTTCAAACGCAATTAAACAATTTATCCATAATCAAATATTTTAATTTGAAAGTAATTTGTCGAGCTGATCAAACTTTTATCAGTTTGTCTCAGAAGATACAATTAATTATTTATTTATTATTCAAACAGAATAGAATACAACATCGCTGTTTATTAGATAAATTTTCATATCAGGAATATTTAAAGAATCAAACTTTTTTGTCTTCTTTTTATTTGAAGATGATGCAATGAAAAATATTGGGAAAATAAAATGAATCATGAGGATCTTCAGAGCGTAATAATAATTCTCGGAAGATGTGTGGTATCTATATGAACATGTGTGAAAATAAACTCTGACGTAATTAATTTTTTGTTATTATTCAATTTTCGTTTCGAAATTAACATACGAATATTATTGGCGAGCCTAAAAATATATATTTGTTCAACAAATTGAATGAAATCTTATTTCGTAATCAAAAAGTGATCAGATTGTGAACAGCTTCATTGTTTAATGACGAAAACAATTATCGCACAACAAATTGTTGGAGCAACGTTTCAGTGAAACAAAACAAGACTAATTTGTGCAAACCATTTTATCGCATCAAGCTTTAATATTATGTCTCTAGTGTCAAATCATATAAATGTTATGAACATATTAGTTCGATAGTAAACTTGCATTTAAGGGGACGTCTCCTATGAAATGGCTAAATTCCGTAATTTTCAATCAAATTAAATGATTTTTGGTATGAAAGTGTCTTTTTAGGTGTAGATTATGAAACGACGATCAAAAACTGAAAAAAAATTATTAGTAATTTTTTTTTTGAACAATAATATTTTAAATATGGCTAGTTTTCAAAATAGTTCCGGTAACCTTTGCAACGGTTTTCAAATTTTGTTTAAACACGCAGAATTTCATAAAGAAAAAAATTGTTAAACGGATTCTTGATTTTATATTTTTGTTTTGACAAAGTTACACTTGTTTTTGTACGGCGACCTCGAAAAAGAAGCTGAATTTCGGCATTTTTTAAAATTATTGTTAATAACTTTTGAAGAATTGTTTATTCAAAATTCTGTCTGACAATTTTTTTCGTTGGAAAATTCTGCGCACTTAAAAAAAAATATCAAAATCGGTTGAGAATTACGGTACCGGAACTCTTTTGAAGTTCAAAATATCAGCGAAAAAAGTTTCAAAGAAAAATCGATTTAAAGTTTTATTTTTACATCAACAGAACGATTAAAATTCGGATTTTTTTGACATTTGTTATTTTTGATAATCACAATTTTTATTACACTAGGAGGTTGGCGCGCGCTTCGCGCGCCAACCTGCGGGTTCAGGTCCTAGTTTCCTCGTTTAAAATTTTTTGCTAAATGTCAAAACAAACTCGCCTGTCAACTCGCCTGTCAAAAAATAAAAAGCTGACGCATGAACTTAGTCAAAAGTCCAACTTGCTGCTAACTTCCTCCTTCAATCAACTTTATAAAGATGGATTATCTGAAAGAGGAGACTTCAAGCAATCAAAATCTGCAATAAAAAGTGTTTCGAAAAAAAATTAAATTTTTCATCATTTTTCGTAGGAGGGTCCGCATAATTGAGATAACGAAATTAAACAGAGTAGCTTGCAAATTTATTTTTAACTGTCAAATAAACATTAACCTCTGTCTGCATTCATTTTCATTTTCTTTTATTATTTTTATGTTTTATAGCAAAATTATTCATACATTGAGAAAATTAAATTTATAAGACTTTCAAAAAGTCAGTCATTAAAAAACAAACAAAAAAGTATGCCTACAGAGCTGAGAAAGAATTTGTACTGTTTCTTACGAAACAAACTAGGAATAGTTTTGTGTTAATTCATCAGTGTACAAACGCATTTCCGTTCCATCTTCTGGTCGGCAAGTTTTTTGAACTACAAATAATCTATATGTATACATATATACCTATTTATAAATCCCACTAAATATCAAATAGAAACCATCTAATTAAAAAGCTACGCAGTTAAAATTACACATTATTAGCAACATTTCACTTTACCCAAGAAAACGACAATTTTCTAATTTTCCGTCTCGTGCGATACCTGACCTGGTTTGTTCAAAAAGGTACATTTTCTTATTCACATTGAAGGCAAAATAAATACTTTTTGTTCTGTTCTTTTTTTTTTAATTCTTGCTAAATATAATTTCCTCTATAGCTGAACACAAAGTGCTGGTGAATAAATTTGAAGGAAATGCGTGTAGAACAAGTTGTTTTGTTTCACACCTCACTGATTTCCTTCACTGATTTTAAATACAGTCGCGGCTTTTTCAACCTTTTATAAATATAATGGAACAATTAAAACAGTTTAATTCGTCGGACCAAAAACAATTTGAAAGTCAAATTATTTGATAGAAAAAAACAAACAAACGAACGACAACCATTTAATTTGAACCGTGAATTTTAATTATCACACCTATTCATTTTGCACTCAGTCACTTGTGACATTTGTAACTAAAAGTTAATTGATTAACCACAGCCAATTAATATCTTGAACATGAAATATTTCATCGAGAAACATTTGTTCATATATACGTTGATCCAAATTTGCAACGTTTTCCACTTGACCAGAAATCTAATTTATGCTTAATGATTTTGTCAAAAATTGGAAGAACAAAAATTAAATCTCATTAGGCAATTGAATTAGTCGTAAAATTGGACAATTTATCAAAAAACAAGTTTGCAGCATGATGAAAAAAAAAAGCTGAATTGCAAAAAATATCTGGCAAATCTCATCTTGAACTGAAATCGATAAGGCTATTATATGTGCGTTCAAAAGCGACGAAACGCCGGGCCTAATTATTGCGAAATACACTTTTGATCAGGTTGGCTGAGGAAAGTGAAAAAAGATGGAGAATCTTCGGAAGCCGTTATTTCGATTATAGCCAAGCCGAGCGTTTCGATCTAAGCACGTCGACATGCACGAATGAGAAAAACCGGCTTGAAGGCTGCTCATGAAAGAGAAGGTCGTTTCCTCTACACGCGATATCCTTGCGCATCTTCGTTTTCACGACGTTATCTCTCCTTCAACAAGTTCCTCACTCAAATTGTCAAATTTATAACTGGATTTGATTCTTATTTTATTCACTCACACCCCAATTGAATAATTCATTTAATCAATGAGAAGAAAATAATTACAACTTGACGCAATAAAAGTGACTGATTTTCAATACATAAAGTTTGCAAAATTATTTCTACTTAAAAAATTGACCTCCTAAAATATCGTGGAAATTTGATTTGCATTCTCTATAAAAAAAAAAACTTGATATAAATCGGAATAAATGTCACCGTAATAGCGGAAATTTTAATAAATAGTTGAGATTGTTGAGCGGAGGTAAATGAAAAAACCAGGTCGTATAACTGGTTTTCAACTATAACAACTTATGTCGAAAACGAAATGAGCCATTTTTTAGGTTAATCTCGTTATAATCACGAAACACTTTCTAAACAATATTCATAGGAGGTTTGGATGAAAAAAAAATGAAATTTGAAAACACACTGCCAATATAATCATTTATTTCCTACTTCAGGCGAAATTCTTTGCGAGTGCGATCTTCATCTGTAACCCCATTTTTTGTAAATAAAAACGAGAGAGTAAATTAAGACAATTCGAGAAATGACTTTAAATTAATTTTGAAATTATTAAAAATGTAAAAGACATAGGTTTTTAATATTGCAAATAAAATTTGTCGTCATAAGAATAAAGGGAAGTTGATTTATTTGTAATATAATGTAGCGAGGGAAATGTATAAATTAGAGTGCTCAATTGTGCGAGACAATTGCACGGAACAATTATTTTGTATCAAAATTCTTGTCGTTCGGGTCAACAGATTTTCTCGTTAAGATAAAAAAAAAATAATCCTGCCACTGGTTATGTACGTATTTTATTGAGAGAATCTTTGCGCAATCGCGTTAAACTTCCGCGACTTACGTAAATTATTTTCGCATGTGTATCGGTGTTAGGGTGAGGAAAGAAGCATCAATGCGACCGATATTTTTTCGAGCTCCATTCATAAAATCCTTTCGAACGGTTCTCATATTCAATGTTATACTCTTTTTTTGTAGCAAATTGGTAATCAAAAAACATGGAGTCGATGACGAACAAAGTTTTCTTTGACAAATGCATCACGTTGGACATGAATTTTAAACACTTTTATGTGTGTCAGGGTTCCATCATCTTTTCTGCCAGGTAAAAAAAAACACCGCCGAGTCAAAGATAGTTGCCAAAATTAAGGAATAATCAGCTGGCAATTTCTATTCTCAGAAATGTTTATTTTCGCTTATTCAATTTTAAATTTTGTATTAAGAAGAAGAATTTTAACATCAAACTCTATAGAGAAAGAGGTTGGACATAAATTAACTGAAAAATTGTAATATTATTTGGATTTAACGGCGGTTTTATATCGTTAAATAATTGCAATTGAAAATGAGGTCAAGGCTGAAAGAACCGAAATAAAGTTTGATTTCAATTCAAAACAGGCGCCGGGTAGATAAAATTAAAAAATGTGCACTCACGTTACACGCACTGTCACTTGAAACCTCGTATTTTAAACGAGCGTGTACAATTAGAGATTCATAAGATTATTACATACAAATTAATTTCATTTGCGCAAGGAAAACAGCTTGATTGAATCAGTTGATGACCATTCCATCAGTCAAACTTATTTAAAAAGGAGAAAAAGAAATCTCTCGTTATCTTTCAGTTATCTGAAATCTCATCGCTTCGATAAGATGACCAATTTTGATTCTCTTAAAGTCCAAAATGGAAGCAGTCAGAACAAAAGAGAGGCAAAAAAAGAAAAAAATAAACTCGAAATAATTATGCACAAAAATGTGATGACAGTTTGATGGACAGAATTCGAGTAAACAAAAAGTCAATGTATTTGCACCTGGCACATATTCGATCATCTGAATTACGCATAGGTTACGCAATTCGATGAGCGTAATAGCACTGTTACATGAGAATTCTTTTGTCAGGATGAACAACATTATGATTTATCTGGTTGCATTTTTTATCTTCTGACTTTTTAACAGTGTTCGTAAAAATGTGCGATTATGTAATGATCGTCATCCGGAAAATTTTTTTTTTTTTTTTTTTTTTTTTTTTTTTTTTTTTTAAATCAAATCCATCTTGTATGATTGTCTCATTCGATTGGTTTTGTTACGATTACTTTTGTATGGCCTGAATATCAGACTGATAAAATTTACTAAGCTAAATAACAAATGAGTTGTTAAATTAATAATCATATGGAAAAATACTAAGAATAAATTCAGACATAAATAATTGAACACTCGGAGGCAATAATCGGCAAGCCCTTTTTTAGATTTTCTAACTTATTAATGAAAAAATCAATCCATAAGAGTGATTATTTTTTATTCATTCTAAGAATGAAACGTCCGTTATTTTGTGGCAATCTCCAGCAACACTACAATTGCGAAGGAAAATGAAACATAAAAAATTGCAAGTTTCTTTTTGTAATTTTTTATTAGGAATGCTATTCAGGAATTTTATTTACACCAACTCAATTTTAGTTGAAGAATAAAATTGAGGCCCAAGGGGTCACTTCTGGTTGAGCTCGTTGAAAAAAGATTTTCCTTGTTGCATAAAAATCGAGTTAAGTATGTAAAGTTGTTATAGCAGTCAACCGAAGTCAGTGTAATGACTAAACATTAAAATTTTTTCATAATCTTTTGTCAATAATTTATACAATAAAGTAGAAAATATCGTTATAAAATAAAAAACGTCGAGTTTAATTGGGCGTTTGTTTTGACTACCTTGGTTGGCGCTTATCGCAAACAAAAAGCAATTGTTAACGGAAACAGTATTTTTAATCTTGATATTTTGGTTATTGATCTCGTTTGCCCATGTTTTTTTATCGGCGTTTAAAAACTACTGACCTCTAAGGTAATCAATTTTTCCTTGTAAAATATTCAACAACCCAATCTAGTCGCTCATGTAAACATGATGTTCGCGAGCTCACTTTCAAAGTATGTAATTTTTTCTGAAAACTTGCAAGGATTAGAGATATATTTTTATAACAGAAATCGATAGCTCGTAATTCAAAGATTATTATGAAATATGCATTTCCTATTTTTGAGACTTTTGATATATCGTTATAACATCCTTTGACACTTGAAAATCTGTTGAAAAAAATGTTCTCGATACTTGTTCGTTTTGAAAAGTATGAAAGTAAAAAATGTGTAAGGAAGTGACGGTACTCAACGTTTGATTTATGTTGTTGTTACCTATTCCACAAGTACTCATAAAATGCATAACGAATGGCAAATGAGAGTTTATACACGTAGAGTTTACAACGACATTTTATTTTCGTACAAACTTATTCATGGATTTATTAATTGATAAATAAATAAATAAATAAATAAAAATATAAAAATATTATTCCTAATGAGAAACAGCGCATCAACAACAAATGTAAACGTAAAATAAAACAGCCAAAAAACTTTGAAATCTAGACTTTGAAACAGGAAGAATAAAAAATGATGCAAAGCATACTTCCACATTTAAACAAAATGATAATAAAATAAAAATCTTTTTTTTTTATTTACTTGATAATATTTAATATTAAGTAAGCTTACAAATTGCAAAACAAAACAAAAATATGACTTGTTTGTCTTGTGAAAATGTGTAAAAACGACATGAGTCACGGACGAGTTATTCGCGCAGTAAACGCAAAGCTATGAGAGGCAGGATGTCGGAACGACACGTGCACTTTATGTGTAACATTCGCAGCATATGTTCCGTTCGGTCGAAAACGCTTTAGCACAACTAACTCAGTGTCTCACTTTCCCGCCACTAGTAAATTGTGTCAAGATTCTTGATTAACTTGATCTTAATGTTACCACGTTTAAGTATTCTGATTAGCTTAATCGCAAATGCATTTTTAACTTGATCTTTCCGCTTTCTCAGATCATCTTCACTTTGCCCGACAAACAATAATTTCCTTCAACAAAATGCATAATTCAGATTTTTTATGATTTACAACTTTTCTTTTACAACGAGAGACCAGGATGAAATTTCAATGCTGCTGTCAGAATAGCTAAATGAAATTTCAACTCCTAATTTTATATTACGAGTATTTAATATTTAAAAAGTTGTAATAAATACCTCGTTGTTTAAATTTGTTATGTACAATTAGGAAATGTAGAAATGTTTATTACATCATGTAGAAACGATGAATTTGAAATTTAAATATAATAAAGAGTGATCATTCATAACGTCCCACAGTTGAATGAATAGCAACGCCGAATTGGGAATTGAAAAGCATGAGTATTGACTAGACACAATAGTCAGGTTGAAGAAAGTGCAAATAATTATGCAGCGTCCACTGCAATAATAAGAAAGCAAGTTAGGAAACTCGACCCTAATACGTGATGTCACACGCGTCCGTCCGTCCGTCCGGCTCACGCATTGTGCCCGATTGTTACACGCGCCAGCTGCTTCCGTGTATCGCGAACAACGCTCACACTCTGTCAGATTTTTACGCTCATTCATTTTTTTTTTCTTTTGGTATATGTATAAGCAAGACCACTGCGAGTCAGCAAGCAAATACATAAATTTATTTAATCTACACATTTACTTCCTTTTTCATTCATGATTAGTTAAGGCAATCTATTTCCCTCTCCCCTTAACAAAATTTTGATTGCGACCAACTGTAGAATTCATTCAGATTCCATACAAAACAATTCAAATAATTAATTCAAAGGATTTAACAAATTATTTAACAAGCTTTCATAAAGTATCAATGGAAAATGTCGATAATAGGTACAATTACTTTATTTTGCAATTTGTCAATAAAACCAATTATTAATTAGTTGATTTCACTCGTTCAATCATATTTTCTCAAACTCATTTAATAGTAATCAGACAATAATTTGGTCATTATATGCTATAAAATTAATTAAAATACATTTCATGCATCTTTAAAAGGCTATCTAGAGAAAAAATCTGTGCCTGTTAACATCATTTGAAAAATGGGTCAAAATTGTTATCCGATAACGAAAGACGCATTAGCGAATTGATAAACAGTAGTATAAATGTTTAAATATCTTGAATGTAAATTCAGTCCCAGCCAAGACATGGATTGATCATCAGTTTAGTTCGAGCAACAATCTGTCAATTAACAGTGAGCTCTTAATTTTTTATCTTTAAAAATCAGTCTTGCTAGAGCAAATCTGTTTGCCCTCAAATTGTTCAGGAGGGCTTATACTCGGTCATCAAATAAATTACAGCTTATAAAAATATTGAACTCTTAATAATTAATAGTTGTAAACCTGAAATATATAATCGCGAATGAAATTCTTATACTGATGTATCAAAATGAGTGTGTCATGATTTACTCTACGCATTCTATTCTATTCTATTCTATTTTTTTATATAACTAGGAAACTCCGTTCGCACCGCTCACTGCGCTATCTGCGCGCAAACAGATAACAAAATCGGTATGCAACAATTTTAATCAATTTGATAATACGTATATATGTGTGTCATTATGAAGATATTTCATCATCATCATCATCATCATCATCATCAATGAATTCGTCATTCGATGACTAATCCAATAATGCATGATACACGAATGTTTATGATAATACGTATATATTTATCATTATGATGATTTTTCATTTTCATCATCATCATCATCATCATCATGACCGATGAATTCGTCTTTCGATAACGAATGCAACGATATATGATACATATATATTATTATTAATGGCAAATTGAATCTTAATTGGAAACAGCGGCTGCAGCGGCGAAACTTTTTTTAATATAGTAGAGTAGATAGATATAATATACACATATTTTTTGCATTATATGAGATTAAATGCATTTTAGAAGCAACAGAAAAATTAAAATTAAGTTAAGATATTAATTTATTATTATTAGTTTTATTTTATTTTATTTTTATATTTTATTTTATTAATTAATTCATTATATTATTAATTTATTATTAAATTGGATAATAATTTTTCATAGAAAGAAGATGTTTTGACCAATTTTGTTATATGGCTTTAGTCATAATATGAGTGCAACGTTTTATACTGAAAAAAAAAACATTTTTGCGTTAACTTTTTTTTCACAGAAATGTTTTTGTTTTTTTTTTGTTCACTGTACACTGAAAAAAAAATGCAGCTATTATAGCACGAAACAAGTTCGAGCTATTAATATGTGGATTTTTTCGAGCTAAAATAGTTCGAAATTCAACCACT
>JAPYZS010000637.1:0-49852 GCA_030522925.1 Trissolcus japonicus | reverse complement strand
GAGCGCAACATTAAAGCTTTTTGATCAAATTGAAATAAAATTAACTTAAATTAAAATTTTGATTAAATCAAAATTGAAATCGAAATTGATCGAATTTAACAAACCAAAACTTTTGTTTACAAAATTTTAATCCCTCATGATGTCTTCTTTCATAAATATTTATTTAAAAATTGAGTTCTTAAAGAAAAAGTCAATATTTAAAACACTTTCAATTTCAATTTTAACTCAAAAATTTTAGTAATGGCACCTTATTCGTTAGACCCATCGATATCACGATGCGTCTTTTAGCGCACAATTTGAGTGGGGACCGGGAGTCTACAAAGGACCAAGGGTGAGGGTACTATCGGCGAATAATTAAACTTGCTACACAAAAAGAAATGAATAATAATTTTTACCAAACAGTTTCTCATAACTGGAGAACAGTCTCCGTTTTTGGTAAAAATTATTAAACCGTTTGATAAAAAGTACCAAAAAATGTTTATTCAATGTTGGATAATTTTTGGTGAACAGTTAATAATTTTTATCAAAAATTTTGTAATCATTAATTTCAAAGACGACTTTTCTGTCCTCACTTATAAAATCGTTTGATGCAAAATTAAACCGATTTTGATCAAAATTATTGCAACTTTTTTTGCAACTTATTGCAAAGGGGGCATTACGGTTGTGATCTCAAAAACCAGGCATGAGTATAATTCGTTGGTTTGTTTTTATAGATCTGGATGGCAAACCTGAAAAAATTGGTGTACCGATGTTACACCTACCATCGAAGCGAGTATTTGCTTAGGTTTTGCTCTTACATATCCCAGTTTCCTGCAAGCAAATTGGAATTTGTGAACAACTGGGATACAACTACCAGTCTTTTCATCAGAGGTTCAGAAAGGCTGCTGGTAACGTTTCGGAATGAAAATATGGTGAGACTTCAAAAAAAATCAGTATTATACTAATTAATTTTTGCTAATTAAATTTTTCGTAAAAATTGTATACGCCATTGAAACACATAAGTTATAATAATCTAATAATTTGTAGTATAAAAGAAGTTGTCATTTAATTTTTTTATAGAATTATGACAAACGAATTGAGAGTCCAAGAAAATCCCTATTACCGTCAAATAACGTTGGGTTCTATGGCAATCCATTGAAACGTCCGAAACATCAGCAATTGTGCCCACGCGTGACAATCGTACAACCAAAAGACGACATTTATTTGTGCGACAACTGCGATGCCGAACTTGTAGGACATGAGCAAATGAAGGTATTAATATTATATCGATAGATCTAACGAAGAAAGTGCTGTTTTAAGTTCGAACTTTAAAAAGTGGCTATCTCGTTATACTATGCTACAGAGAAAAAATTCATGACCGCTCTGAAATTCGTGTGTATTCATTTCCTTGGGTCTTTGTTTCCGTGATGTTGATTGGCTTATTCAAATGGTTTTATTATGATATTAATAAGAAATTAATAAAATTTTTTATAATCGACTTGTAATGTTTAAAACTTTGATTTTTGTCCGATTTTTTGCTATTTGATATAACAGTATATAATAGTATAATAGTTTATAAAAAAAAGGGGTATTTCAAATTGAACTTGGAAACGGGAATATCTCGGAGTAACTTGGAATAACATGTTTTATCTTAAAATATGCTTGAAGAAGGTGCTACTCAGAGATTGCTCGATAAAATGCATATGGTCACTTCTCAGGATACAAGTCCAATGCAATTGGTTGAAAGAAAATTTATTTTTCTCTTGGCATATTGAAATTATGAGATTTGGTCTTTCATAAGTCATGATAAGATATTAAAATTTCTGTTCATCTGTCTTTTGATCAAGAAGAAACTATTCAAGTCCTACGCCTCAACGATTTTCTTAATAACAATAATAAAATTGAAATGAGATCATGAATTTTGAGTGTTTGTTTTTATTGCCTAAAAGTTGTTGTTGTTGAAGAACAACATATTCACTCATATGACTTGTTCTTTACTCCAGGCTCACGAAAAATTGTGTTGTGAACAAGAACAGAGCTCTTGTCGACCGTCGACTCCGGAAGAGATCAGTTTACCAGAAGTAAAACAGGATCAATTTTTAGACTACTTCCAATTATACTCATCAAAGCCTTTGCCGTCCAGTAAATCCGAACAGACTCAACCGAATTTACAGCAGAAACATCAAGAATTGCGAAGTTCTCGGCGCTATCGCGGATCCTTCAACCTAACTCGATACTCGTCGATTCCCTTCTCCTCGCCAGCAGGACTATACTTGGCAAAAAAGTCAAAGACAATAACCGAAGATGTGCAAATGGAGCGATTAGATCGAGTCGAACGACACTTGACTGCCCCCGCGCTGAACAGTGCATCTCGTCCTAAATGGCTCGAGCGGAGCGACAGTTACCACGGCTGGGTCGTCACACATAAACCTAACCGTGACAAATTCATGCACATCCACGAATTCAGCTTCAAGCCTTATCGGAGAAAACCTGGTGGGTCTTTCGAATAATTTTCAAATGAAAACAAAGCACATATGTATGTGGCAACATTACACTCTATAGTTTGATTGTGGCAGTGCCGTAAGGTGGATGTTTATTATTATTAAAGGATTCGTTCAA
The DNA here is from genome assembly GCA_030522925.1 of Trissolcus japonicus. Lineage (NCBI taxonomy): Eukaryota > Metazoa > Arthropoda > Insecta > Hymenoptera > Scelionidae > Trissolcus > Trissolcus japonicus. The sequence continues at coordinate 47,254 of JAPYZS010000637.1, read as the reverse complement.
TTGACAGATCGTAATCTTTTTTCACGTCACAAAACTGGTCGCGACGTTGTGTGACTAATTATTCTGCTTAATAAGATAAACGTGTGTTTATTCTCTTATTCATATATTATTAAAGGTTAAACAATTGGTTTTATTATTTTATCGTCATGTATGAATCTGTATGCATGGTACTCTGCATACATGTACAAATTGACTGGCTACTTTACTTATACAAAAATCATAATAAGAATTAAAAAATGATATTATTTTATAATATTTTATAGAAAATTTGACATTTTTTATTATTGTATTTTTTATAGTTGCCATATGACTTTTATTCAATAATTTTGTTTGTTTTGCAGTATTAAGTCTCAACTCGCAACTACTATACATAGCCGTCAACTATCGAGACATCTGTGTAGCACTAACTCGGTATACAGAGAGACAAATGACCGAGCTCAAGCAAAATCCTATGACATACACAAAATATGAGAAAAGATTGAAACGAACGGTACGACTAGGGCCGCGACCAAAACCGGCGTCGCGCCGCTTGAAACGGTCTCTGATGACATACCAGACCGGTACTGAGAGCGAACCGATCTTGATTGACGACGACATCAGAGAACCTAACAACAATTATCGCACCAGTCACGATACTTTTGCGATTAGACGTGCGATATCAGCACGTTTGCCAAACGGTCGGTTTTTCGGCGGAGACGTGAATTCTTATAGGCCTGCGAATGAAAACAGTCACACTGCCAATAACGTTATTGTCGTCGACCTCTGTTCTTCCGATGATGAACCAACCAAACGAGACAATCGGTGCTCCAAGACATCACCGCACATAGAACAACCGCGTGCCGAACATTTTTTGTCCTTCTTCTCAAAGCAAAATTAAATGTTATTTCACAAATAACTGATGTTCATGCGTACATCGTTATTGTTTGAAAGACGTTAGAAAGAAAACTTGACCGAAAGAGATTGCGAGATTGTCATGGTTATTCATTAATATAAATCATTGTTCCTATACTTGAAGATCGCGCCTTCGACCTTAATAATTGTTTCTAGAAATTATGAAAAATATTATTTTAATGAAACAAGATGTTCGTTTCCCATTTTCTCCTTCTTTGCAATTATCAGGCCATGCGCTAAAACGCAGCTTTTGCATAACTTTGACTTGTTTTTTATGAACAAACAAAACAAAACAAATGATACATTATTCGAATTATTCCTGAACTCTTCGTTGTCACTTTTTTCTTTATATAACTGTGATGTATGCATAAAAATTCGAAACCGTTCTATTCGGTGATTAAGTTACAGTTCAACAGTCATATTTACCGTTATTATTTGAATCAAATTATAAAATCTGCACTCGAAAAAAATTCTTCCTTTGTTTTGTTTTATTAATAGTAAGGTAAACGTACCAGTGTGTGTTATAGTTACCAATTTGGGGTAATGTCAATTAAAAATGAATAAACTTGTTTGGCAAATTTAAAATGAATCTGAAAAACAGGTCTATGAAGAGTTAGATGTGCATAAATTTTTTATAAATGCTTATCATATTATTCAGTTTTTTAAATGAAAATTAAAAATGAATTTCATCAAATCTACAGCACAAATAGAAATGCTATAATAGGTACCTTTACCTTAAAAAGAACCACTGTATTTATTAATATTGCAAACTGAGGCTGATGAAATCAGATAGCCAAGAAATTGCGATCAGAATGATACGTTCATATGAGTTTCAATTATTGCATATGAATAATAATTAAACTTGTATGATTTGACTGATTGAAATATGAGTTTCTGTGAGAATTTAACAAGCTATCATATAATATACATTGGTATGCTGTTATACACTGAACTTTAACTGTGTTGATTAGTGTTTGAAGAAATATAAATATAACAATTATGATTATTATTGGTGGTCATATTGGTCACCTTAGAAAAGAAACATAATTTATAATCAAAACAATACGACAAAACCTTTTTCTATAGGTGACATTTCAATTTTAATTAGTTTCATAATTTTCTGTATATATTGTAAAATTTTATAGTTATATTCAAAACACGTTATCAAATTATATAACAGATTTTTGAGTCGTACTTGATATGAAAAATAATCGATTAAATATATGGCAAGTGTTTTTTCTGAATAAATAGAAAAGCTATTTATATATTCTATATTTTTCAATTAATATTTGATAAATATTTGCTTTGTATTAAACTTGAAAACAACTTTTACTCGAACTTTTCTTTTTGCAAAATAAAAAACACTGATTCAACGGTAGAGTTATAATAGTTAATTTATCACTATTCAAACGGTTCACATTTGACAATAAGACTTATTTAATAAAATGTGGTCTAAAGTTTAGAAAAAAAAAAAAAAAACAATTTGCGATTAAATTAAATATTGAACATTTGTCGCTATTTAATTTGAACATAAATTTTTGACACAAAAATGTTCCAACACTGTGAATATAAAATTTATCAAAGAACTGCATCAAATTTACCAAACCACACAAATACGTATATTTATTTAATACAAATATTTGACAATCAATACCACGACAAAAATCATTTAAAGCTTTTTGTTTTAAAATTCGTGTTCAAAATGAATAGTGACTATTTATTTCAATCAAAAAATTTTATTAAAGAGATATTACTTTCAAATGTTCCAAATTTGAATAATAATAAATTAACTATTATATAACTATTATATATATATATACCTCTACCTTTGGACACTGATGATGTTAAGTTAAGTTTTGCTGATAAATATATGCAAATAAAAAAAATGAACGATGAGCACCTGTAGGGTGATTTCATAATAACTGTTGTCTATACTCATGTGATATAATATACCCAACACACGTTTCTTTCATATTTAAAAAAAAACATAATAAAGTTAGTTAAAACTGCTCAGTTTTTAATGATGTAAGTACTCTTTAGATAATATTTATTGTAAATCATTTTCAATCTGATTTAATGCTATGAATAAAGGTTGCTGTTTGTATCAAAAATGAGTTTACAAGCTGCGTCTACAATAAACTTTGTGGCACTAAACATACCATATCACGCGCAATTCAGCGATCTTTAAAGTATTGCCTAAAATACTTTCTTCAGTATATAAAAATATTCATTATAAACTCAAGAACGTAGACTCATTTTTATACACAGCTACCTTTATTTATCGCCTCATTCATGTAAATTTAATTTAGTTTATTCTTAACACTAAGTAAACAGCTGATGGAAACGAAGTATTTTTGAGACTGAATTTTTTTATAATAATACTTACAATATCCGAATTATAAACATTCATCTCCCAAAAAATGTTACATTATAAAATATTTGCTTCACCAAAAACTGCAATGCTTTATAATATATATGGTACTTAAAATTAAAGTATTAATTCGAATGCATTCATAAGGTAAATGTACCTTCTGTCGTAATTGTACCCTATATCGTGTCGCTTTAGTTATAGCGTATTAGAAAAAAATTTTTTGTTGAATAAGTTAAAAATCCATTCAATATTATATAATAACTTTATGATAAATACGCGATCACGTTACAAGTCACGATATTCGGTACATTTGCTTTATGAAAAAAAAAAAAATTATTATAATGTATGTTACGAGTAATGTCGACATTGTGTACAATCATTTTGGGGAATTTCAATTTTTTCGTCCACTTTTTTGCAAAAAGTGAAATTTTCGCTTATTCGGATTTATAGAGTAAGCATGCATTTTGTTATGCATATTACTAAATACTTGTTAACTTCTAATAACTGAGGACCATATAATAAGATGAAGGTACGTACTGCGGTTATTGTGTTCCTATTTTTGTGTCAAGATTGATAAATTCGTTTTTAATTTATATATATTTTAAAACTGAAAATGTTATGGAAAGCATTTCTATGAAATCAATGCATGTCTTACTCTTCATAGATCTGCATTTTAGATCATTATAAATTAGCCAAACAATTTTCTATTAATTTTAAACTAAAATAACCCCAAATTGGTACTTATAACACAAACTCGTATGTTCATCTTATCTCGTGCGACTACAAGTCAACGCACAAGGACCTAAGATGAGATACCTCGTCATTTGTCACTTGTTCCAATTGAAATTATGCAAAAAATAGCTTCTATATCCTACAAATGTATTATGACTTATTGTATTTTAACTTATATTAACTTATATCAGTATAAATTAAAAAATGGTTATTTTAAAAAATAGTATAGTGTTTTACATATTATTTCATAGCGTAGAAAAATTAAATTTCTATATTTTTAAATTTTAATTTAATAAAATTATATTATTACATTTATACCACGTCCAAATATCGAAAATAATAAATTTTAACGAAAAAAATCATTTTTTAATACAGTAATATCAGTTAGAACATGTCAAAAATACCAAGATATCTCATCTGATAGCGTCAATATAGTCGCATATAGAATATATCATCTGTAGTAGTAAAGTGTAGGACTTAAGAGCCTTGTGATACCTTCAAGACGAGTTTAGTTTGTGAGCCGACATTTGATTGTTTTTTACAATAATAAACATATCCGCAGATTCTTTGTTATGAGGATATGTTGTTTGTTGTAAAATTGTATCAATAAATGATGGCTCACAAAATAAACTTGTTTTGAAGGTGTCACATCAAGGCTTGAGCCCTCCCCTTAAGGAGTTGATTAATATAATTTTTACCAATATGCTCGGGTGTGTTTTTGACATTACCCGTAACATTAATTTATATCAGCAACGAAACATTTGAAAATGTTTACTAATAATTTAAATGGAAATTCAAAACAAACATTATTATTATTATTTTTATTATTATTATTTGACTATTTATATAAACATTAATAGATTATTCATGATATCACATGTAGATTCGTAACCCAAATAATGACTTCTTCATTTTAATACATTAAAAAATAATTACGAATGATTGTATTCTGTTACAGGAAAATGTAGAGATAATAAAAGTTCGTGGTAAAATTATCAAGTAATAGAATATACGAAATAATTTTGTGTAAACAAGTTTTTACTCTTCTATGAAATATTTTCAAACTACAATACCTATATATATCCATATAAGAGTCCGCTTATTTCTATATAACACGAGTTATATATATTATGAAATAAAACAATACAAACCGATAAAAAAAAGTATCAAAGCTTTGATGTTTCTCATTATATGTGGAAATATGTGAATTGGCTGTAAACTTGGAAGCAACTTTTTATTTATTAATTTATTATAAATATAAAACTTCATCGAAAGAATAAAAGCGTATTTTGAGTATGCGTGATATGCAGAATAAAAATATGTTACAACAGCACGATTTTGCATATAGAAACAGCATATTTCGATATATGCTATTTTTATACGTACAAAATCTGTGGTTGCAGCAGCTTTTTTTTCTCAATCTATACCTGTAAATTTGATTGAACAAATATGTAGATTTAATTTTTGCAAGAATAAAATATTAAATTTGTAGTAAAGTCTTGTACTTATTTTCAACATATATATTATTGTCTTTACAAAATAAATAATATTTTAAAATAAATCGAAAATAATTGAATTCATATAAAATTTTCTGTAATGTCTATTTAATTCTTTTCTTTAATTTTTTAGAATCAAGAACGGGCCTATATGGGGCATTTTTCTGGAATTTTCATCGAAAAAATGAAAATGGCTGAAGTAGTTTTTTTATTATTATACGATATCAAAAATAAGAAGACGCGTATTTTTTATTTTTTTAAATTTTATTGGAAAGTTTTGATTTATGGATTTTTGAAAATATTCACTTTTTACTGACTGCTTTTTTAAAATTGATATAACATGAAATCATTCATCGTAGCAAAAAAGTATTTTTAGATCTGCTATCGATATTTTTTTTTTTTTTTTTTTTTTTTGAATCAAAATTAGACGAAGATATAGCAAAAAGATCATTAAAAATGTATTTCCTTAAATGCACCCTTTCAATTTTTGATTTTTTAAAACAAAAAATTTGTTTCTTGGTATATAATAACTCTTCAAATTTTCAGAGTGGTAAACATTACCGTTTAGAAATTGCAGCCATTTTTCTATTTTTTCTAGGTCTAAATTAATTTTTAAAGATAAAGCCAATTTTTAAACTGCAATAACTTTGACATATAGACCATTTCAAGTCGTCAACTTCTTTGCCATTCTGGAAATTGTATGTTAAAAAATCAAACTCGTAATAAAACATGAAGGGATCCCGTTTAAGGTAATTCAATTTCAAAGGTCTTTTTTGTCTAATTTTCAAATTCATAAAAGTTTGGATAGAGGATTGTGAAAAAAGTTCGTGAAGAAACCAACAAATTTCATGTGTATATAGACTTGTTTGCTATATACGATGAATCATGTCACATATGTTAAATCAATTTTAAAATAGCATCTTTGTAAAAAGTGAAAATTTACACAATTTCATAAATAGAATTGATTAATAAAATCTCGAAAAATAAAAAATACGCGCATGTCTTTTTACTTTTTTGATCTAGTATTTTCCAGAAAAAAAAAATTACTTGAGCCATTTTTATTTTGTCGATGAAAATTTCACAAACAATGCCCCATCTATAATAATAATTGTATTCTAATATATCAAATTACATAACATTATAACGTGTGTTATTTTCAATGGGAGAGCTTTTATAGGTATATTCCACTTCGATATAAACTACTGAATAGAGAATGTTGATAGCGTCGGTAAAGATGGTAACGTCAAGCGTGACATCAATGTACAAAATATCATATGCTAAAAGGTATATAACCAAACAATCAACAGGTGCTTCAGTTATAGTTATACATATCCCCTGTTTTGCGCAGTGCGCATGTTCTCTTCTTGTTTTTTTTTTAAATTGTTTATGAAATGTTCGTCAACAACATGGTACAGTTAATCATCTATCGAATTAATAATTCTGCCCACTATGCAACAACGAATACCAAAAATTACGACGGTCGTGACGATGATGAGCGCTAGATGAAACAAATGAAGAAAATGAAAGGCATTTACGCAAAATCGATGTTCACGTTTATGATCGGATTTTTTATGGGAGTAAATTTTGCGCTAATTCGTCACTATTCATCCATATTTCAACCTCTTTGTGTAAAGCATAATGACAATCAACAAGAAATAGGAGAAATGTCTTTCTATGTACCAACAATGAAAAGTTATGAAAAATGGTTAAAAAAGCAACGTGTTACTCACTCCAGTTTAAATTTGGATTTTGATTTGTACGGTCCTAAATTTGGCTCTGAAAAGTCCAAGATTCTTGAATCCGATTGGCTGAAAAATAAGGTCCATATAACGTGTGTGGTTTTCATTGAAAGAGTGAAAATGCTGGAGGCGATAAAAAACACATGGGGAGGACGATGCAACAAACTGTTGTTCATTGGCAAAAAGAAATTCAAGAAGAATGCTAGTTCACCAGAGTCGGTCATTTGTTTTGAAATGAAGATCACTTCATCATGGCAGCATCTTTGTCACACTTTCAATTATGTTTGGATGCTAAGCGAAAACGATACTGATTACAATTTGGAATGGGTCATCTTTGTCAATGAAGACACAATGATTATTCCCGAAAATTTGAGATTTCTTGTCGCACTGCTGGATTTCAATCATGACTTTTATTTGGGACACGCAATTACAATGTGGCGGCAGAAATACAATGTCGCAGAAGCTGGATTTGTGCTTAGCCGGAAAACGCTGAACAAACTTGTCAACAAATTTAACAGTACAGACAAATGTTCCAAAGGAGGAAGGTTTTGGAAAATGGAAGACTTTTATCTTGGTAACTTTTATTACCAAATAAATTGTACCAAAAATTGATATCAAAGTTATTTTGTTGTTTTTTATTTTATCATTATTATTATTTTCAGGACAACATTTGGAATCTTTGGATATTCACCCATCTGATACAAGAGATCCAAAGTTGAGAGGAATTTTTCATGGCTATTCTTTGCAGAATCTCATGTGGGGAATTGCTCGACCAACAAATTATTGGACCAAAGCATTGTATCCAATAGGATCAGCCGGATGTTGTTCCCCTGTATCAGTTACGTTCACTGTTAGCGAAGCTGACAAATTGTATACACTTGATTACTTATTGTACCACCTTCACGTCTATCAAAATCTTGGAATTTATGGAAACAGAGCAGCTCCAACTCAGATTCCTGAGGAACAGGTGAGATTTCGTTCATTTTCATCATCCAACACACATGCATGTGTACTAAATCAATCAAAATAATATATGTAAATTATCATCAAGAATGCTTTTTATTTTTAAAATGTGGACTTTTTAGGTTTGGAGACAGACTTTAAAAAAAGAATTCGGACTGGATAATATCACCCAAATATCTAGCAAACAGTATTATGAAATATGGCGTTCAATGTACTCGGAGCCTGAAGAATTCATTGCAAACAATTTTCATACAGTATCTCAACAGTGAAACTTGTGTGACCATTTTAATTTTAATAATTTATTATATTTTACGCTTCAAATGTATATATATATATTTTTTTATCTTTATGAAGTGCAATAACTTTTATCAATTTAAACAATTGAAATTAATAATTTATTGTAATTAAGGGGATGGCTCAAGCCTCGTGATACCTTCAAAACGAGTTCATTTTATGAGCCAACATTACATAAATTTTTACAACAATAAACATATCAGCGGATTCTTTTCATTAACAAAGAATCTGCTGATATGTTTTTTGTTGTAAAAAATTATCAAATGTTGGCTCACAAACTGAACTAGTTTTGAAGCTATCACAAGGCTTGAGCCCTCCCCTTAAATAATTACAATAAATTTCACATTCCAGTATTGGCGTGCAACATATTTTACTCTACACTTTATATCACAAATTTGTCTACTACATTGAATAGCGACTACATTTCAACTTTCATAATTTAATAATCGTAAATTTTTTTTGAATGTTTTATTTTTTCGAAACAATTGTTTCCAAATTTTAGACCTTCTTTTTCTCATTAAATAAATTTTGTTTTCAAATGTGCGCACAACTCCTATACCTTCTGTCATTTAAATCAAATTTTATATTGACATTCATTCGGTTTTGAGATAATAATATTTATGATTTTGATTTTTTCGTTTTATTTTATTTTTGAATTGTGTGTCAACTGATTTTACAGTAAATGTTTGAAAAACAGTTTCTCGACGCCATATTGCTATCCGATACAACTCTGATCTGACACACACACACACACACACTCTCTCTCTCTCTTGTGTATGCTTGATGCGACCGCGACGACTGCGTATAGAGCATATTTTACTATATAGATGTATGTCTTTATTATACAGTTCATGCCTGCATCAACTTTGCGTCAAGTTTATATTTCAAATTTCAGAAAAGTAAAACAATTTTTTTATGTATAATTAAAATGCAAACAATTTTCTGTTAATGATGTTTAATAAAACAGTATACATACTGCCAAAATTTTATATAAAAATTTTATAAAAAAATATATATATATATGCAGAGGTTATAATTAATTATTACAAGTCCTGTTAAGAAGATTACATACACGCCTATTTTTTTATCTTATAAAGTTTTGATAATAATAAAAACATTACGAGATGTATGATTTATATTGGAAAAAATGATGTATACATATTTCTTGAATTTTTGGAAATGTATCTTTGGTACACATTGTGAATGTAAATTGTAATTAATTAATTTTGAATAAAAATATGAAATGGAAGTTGAGTTGGAGATTTTTGTGTGAATATGGTGGCGCTGTATAATAATCGAGTTTGGAAAGGAGCCGCCACGCCAGGCCAGGTGTGTGTATTCGCGTTGTTGGTCGAGAAGCAGGGGAAGGTGTTTGCGCATGCGCAGTAACAGGTTTGTGGCACTTAGACGCCCGCTCGTATACGGCCGTCGGCCTGCACATTGCATTCTGCCACTAAGTGTCGGCGCCGTTGTATTGTAGCGTTTGCGACTTGTGTGCGAGCCGCTAGAAACGCTCGCATTGACGATGGAGCTCGAAAGAGCCATCCCTGGATCAGATTTAAACACGGTAAGCGTTCATTTTAACTCGATTGTTCTCGCTCTGGCTTTAAACCGGGCGTTGGGCGCTCCAATTTTTGCCTCAAGCCCGCTGCTCTCTTGCACACGAGCGACAATTTTTCTAAGTCCCAAAATGGCGCCTGAGACTATGTCCGAACGCGTCGTTTAACGTATATAGACGCTCGCGACTAACCTCCCAACCAATTTGTTTCAGGAGAAAATGATGAAGGATACCGTGGCAGTTGCTCACACCGGTAATTACATTTTTTTCTTTACTTTTATATCGCTTTATCATCCACGTTTTTCCCCTCTATTTATTTTCGTTGCTTCAATTCAACCGCTCTATTTCTTTAGGCCAGTTTTAATTTGAGAGACTTTCAACAGTATTACATCAATCTAACAAGCCACCGAGCTTGGCATTATTTCCTTCCAATCACAAAAAAGCACAGCTTTTTCACTTTAGGCTTTGAGAACAAGATTTCTTTTTTTTTTCAAACTTGTGCGCTTGTGTAACAGATTGTGCATCTTTTTCATTAACAATTAAAACGTTTTATATTTTTAGATCATTGAAAACAAATTTTTTAATGTTTAATTTGTTTGATTAAAAATTTTCTTCATTTTTTGTCTCATACCTATATTTTGTCCTTTTGAATCGGGTCTTTTTTTTTATTCATTTATTTTCGGTCCTTCAAAAACATATTTTTTTGACTTGGGCTGTTATTGATTTAAAAATGATTTTTAAATATTATTATAAAGCCCGAAAAAAATATATTTATATATATATAATTATATTTAAGTTATCAAATTGGATTCAGATAAAATATAATAATATATAAAGCATTAAGATGAATCAAAATTAGTATTAAATTAATCTATTTCATTACAGATTTTTACATTAAAACCTTGGACAAAAATAAAACTTTAATTATTGATTTTCTGATTAAAATTTTTTCAAATGTCAATTTCTTTTTCTTTATAGTAATAAAAAATGTTACTATATTCAGTTTTGTAAACAAAAAAATGCAATTTGAATCCATTTTATTTGAAAATACAAAAACTGAGTATATAATCATTCCTTTTTTATTAAAAACAACTTATATTGAAGTTGATAAAAACTTTGTTTTATTTATTTTGATAATTAATAAAAATATGAGTAAAGAAAAAACATGATAAGTGTGAAATATGTTGAAATAAGTATAAACAACAATAAATAAACAAATAAAAAACAAATTGTAGATGGGCACATGAACGGTATGTCGAACGGATTTGAGAAGAAGGAGCACAAATCAGAGCACCGCGACAAGGAACGGTCTCACAAGTCTGAGCATAAAGATAAGGAACGAAGCAAAGACAAGCACAGAGATAAAGATCGTCATAAGGACAAGCACAGCAGCTCAAGCTCGTCGCGCGACAAAGACAAACATAGCAGTAGCAGTCGTGACAAGGATAAAGACAAAAAGAGCAGCAGCTCTTCGTCCAAAGAAAAGGATCATAAAAACTCAAATTTGGCATCTAACAAGGATAAAACGGAAGGGCAGAAGGACAAAGACAGAAGAGACCGCGACCACCACAAGTCTAGTTCATGTTCCAAGGACAAAGAAAAGGACAGGTAAACAACAAATTGTGCACTACTAATATATGTTTGTTTGTTTGTTTGTTTGTCTTATTTTGACAAATTAAATTCGATTTTTAGGCATCACAGTTCGAGTAAAGACAGAAGCAAGGAGAAAGACAAGGAGAAACATAGACACAGCTCTTCAAATTCGAGTTCTCGCGATAAAGACAAGGAAAAGAGCAGTAGCTCCTCTAAAGAAAAAGAAAAGAAGCATAGTTCAGATAAAGATAAACATTCCAATTCCTCGTTGGAAAAGCACCGTTCCGACAAGGATAAGCACAAACATGATCGAGAAAAGGAAAAGCATCGACATGATAAAGACAAATGTAATTTACGTTTGGTTATTAACATTAAAATAGTTTTGTTTCTTAACAACATTGAAATAAGAAGCGTTTGATCAACCTACTGGAATTAGAACAATTCGGTTTGACAATAATTTCACATATAAAACACTCAAATGTTTGGAATCCATCTAATTTTTAATATTTCTTGAACAATTTCTTTTTTATCAATATATATCAAGATGCATACATACAATTTGGTCAACATGTAATTTATCACTTTTTAACCATGCAAACATTATCTACAGCTAAACACAAAGAAGACAAGGATAAAAAGGACAAGATGAAAGAGTCGAAGATAAAAGAAGAAAAAGTAGAGCCTCTCGTCAAAGAGGAGCTGGAGATCAAATTGGAGAGGATCGCTCAAGATTCCTACAAATCGTCATACAATTCGCAATCCTATAAAGAGGTACAAGATTGAAACAAATTTAAGAGCCCGTGGTTATACAAATCAAATTTTCAAAATTTTGAATACTCTGTTCAGGACAATGCTTCTGATGATGCTTATGAGAGCAGCGAGGAACAAAGACTGTATATAAAGGAAGAAGAAGACGACGTCAAGTATGCAGAGAACAGCATGGATTCGATGGGCAATAGCACCAGACTGTCTGACTTGCATAACACGACGATCAAAACTGAAGAAGAAGATGATGACGATGATGATGTGCCACTGGTACGTTATTATTTTGTTGATTGTTTTTTTTTCTTTTGCTCTCAAAGGTTATATCACTCCAAGCTGAACGGCTTTCATTTGTCAAAGTTCGTATGTTTTTTTTTCTTTTTTTTTTTTTATTCTTTTCGTTTCAAATTTCTCTTATCTCCGGAGCATTTGGAATTTGATGTGAGATCTAAATTTTGATCAAACCGTTTGCTACAGTAAATTCAACAATAGGACAAATCTTCTAAACGATGACAAATGATAAGTATAATTTCATTTCAACAGTAGAGTTGGGTAGAGGGGAGAGGATGAAGGACTTATTAAAAATCCCTCTCGTCGTACACATCACGAACAATGAGCCCATTTTTTAATGCCAAATGATCCCATCCCCCCACCCCTACCCTCCGTTCCTTGAAAAACAGTTGTCAATCGTTTGGAAATTGTGATGCAAATGTTCTCACTGTTATAGATTAAAAGGGAAACTTCGCAGTCAATTTACTATATGTTCCGAGGTACTAGAAAAAATCAATGATCGAATGTCAACTTTGGAGTAATCGAATTGCTACATTTTGTTTTCAGAACGCTAGAACATCTCAAAGTAAAAGAAAAGCAGCCAAATCTTCTGATGATGAAGACGAGGTGCCACTCTCGGCACGAAAAAAGGTTAAAAAGGAAACTACCAAAAAGAAAAAGAAAAGAAAATACGAAGACGAAGAGGAGTACAGCGAAGAGGAAGAGGTAAATGAATAAATAACATTTCCAAAGTATACTGTTTCTTTTATTGCTCAATAGTACAGAGTCAGAATTATGTGATGAAAAAAAAAAAAAATTGTTACATAGGTGAAAGTTAAGAAAAAGAAGACCAAAACGCCAACAACTCCTAAAAGTGAGAACTCCAGTCCAAGAAAGAAAAAGAAGGAGGAGGAAACCCAAGAAGTTTGGAAATGGTAAAATCTTTTTCAATTGCATTCAAGATTTTAGACTATTACTTTGGTTAGGATGTTGGCAACTCTGATAGCAACAGTTGAAAACTAAAAGCGTGCTTCGATTTTTATTTCTAAATAGTCTAGTAACGTGTTAATATTGATTGTGTAAATATATAATAATTAGCGCGAGCAATGATTATGTATTAAAAATGTTGAGGGTATATATCAACATTACTTATTCTGTTTTGAACACACGTTTAAATGTACAAAATTTTGAGCTATTGATAAAATCTGTTCATGTGAATGAAACGTTGAAGAGGTTATGTGGCACTCTTGGGGTTGGCAATAATAAAGTTAAATATAAGCGGGCTATGGCAGTTGATAAAAAATCAAGATTGTAAGTTGAAATGTGAAGATATATTGTTGGTAAGATGATGAAAATAATAATTGTTGAGTGAAATCAAGCTTTGATTAAACAAACGGGGTCCTGTTGTGTATTTAAGGTGGGAAGAAGAGAAAAAATCTGACGGCACTAAATGGACGTTCCTTGAGCATAAAGGTCCGGTATTCGCGCCTGCGTATGAGCCTCTGCCTGGCTCAGTGAAATTCTACTATAACGGAAAGGAAATGAAACTGAGCGAGGACACTGAAGAAGTCGCTACCTTTTATGCTCGAATGCTGGATCACGATTATACGACGAAGAAAGCCTTTAATGACAACTTTTTCCATGACTGGCGTGAGGTTATGACTGATCACGAGCGTAGCAAAATCACCGACCTCAGCAAATGCAATTTCCGTGACATGCAAAAGTATTTCTTGGAGAAGACCGAGGAGCGCAAGGCTATGTCCAAAGAGGAAAAGAAGGCCATAAAAGAGAAGAACGATGAGATGTTGAAGGAGTACGGGTTTTGCACAATCGATGGTCACAAAGAGAAAATTGGCAACTTCAAGATTGAACCGCCAGGTTTGTTCAGAGGCCGTGGCGAGCACCCAAAAATGGGCAAACTGAAGAAACGCGTGGTGCCAGAAGATGTGCTCATCAACTGTTCTAAAGACTCGGTGTTCCCTAAACCCCCACCTGGCCACAAGTGGAAAGAAATACGACATGACCCGAGTGTCACTTGGCTCGCATCATGGACTGAAAATATTCAAGGTATTTTGACATCAAGTCAACTTGATCTGATCAAACCACAAAATTTTGAATCATCAATTGTTTTTTATTGCTTGCTATTATTTCAGGCCAAGTAAAGTACGTGATGCTGAACCCATCGAGCAAACTGAAAGGGGAAAAGGATTGGCAAAAATATGAAACCGCACGAAAGCTTGCCAAAACCATTGACAAAATTCGTCAAGATTATACGTTAGATCTAAAAAGCAAAGAAATGAAGGTCAGACAGCGAGCCGTTGCAATGTACTTTATCGATAAACTTGCTCTAAGAGCTGGCAACGAAAAGGATGAGGACCAAGCTGACACTGTTGGTTGTTGTTCGTTGCGTGTCGAGCACATTGCTCTTCACGAACATAAAAATGGCAATGATCATGTCGTTGTCTTTGATTTCTTAGGTATTATTTATCCGTGTCAAATCAATCATGATTATTATATCATATATAATTTATTCATTATATTCATTGCTTCTGTAATTGATTCTATTTTAGGTAAGGATTCAATCAGGTACTACAATGAGGTCGCTGTAGAAAAGAGAGTCTTCAAGAATCTGCAACTCTTCATGGAGAACAAATCGGCTGGCGATGATCTCTTTGATCGTCTCAACACCACTGTCCTCAACAAGTATTTGAACGAGCTCATGGAAGGTCTGACTGCCAAAGTCTTCAGGACATACAATGCCTCCATCACCCTGCAAGATCAGCTCAACAAGTTGACCAATCCCGACGATAGTGTCGCCGAGAAAATTCTATCCTACAATCGAGCCAACAGAGCAGTCGCCGTTCTTTGTAACCATCAACGTTCCGTTCCGAAGACCCATGCCAAATCAATGGAGAATCTCAAAGCAAAAATTGAGGCTAAGAAAGAAGCCATTGCTGAAACAGAAAAGGCTTGCAAAGATGCCAAGAAGGAAGCCAAAAATGGTTCTGTTAAAGAAAAAGTGTAAGTATTATCTCAATTCAACATAACCTTCTTATTTTGTAATATATTTTTATTTTTATTCTACCTGTATATACAAATTATTTATTCTCATCTATTATTTCATTTTTAGTAATTATGAAAAGAAGAAGAAACAATTGGAAAGATTGAGAGAACAATTAACAAAATTAGAAGTGCAGGCAACTGACAAAGAGGAAAACAAAGAAATTGCGTTGGGAACGAGTAAACTGAATTATCTTGACCCGCGAATTTCAGTCGCATGGTATTTTTTACATTAAATATCAATTTATATATATTTAAATTGTATACAAATTATTGCAAATTCACTAATTCATTATAATTACAGGTGTAAAAAACATGGCGTTCCAATTGAAAAAATTTACAACAAAACACAGAGAGAAAAATTCCGATGGGCGATAGATATGGCTGGACCGGACTACGTGTTTTAACGGAGTTAATCGCCTGAGGTTTAATGAATGATCCATCTGTGTATGAATCACATGTCATACATACACACACACACATACACACTTGAGACCTTAGACAAATGAATTTTTAATCAAGGGACGCGCAAGCGCAAAACGCATCACAGCATTTTTTGCACCGAATATTGGTGTTGTAAATAATAACTTTTGCAAATGAACCAGGAGAGTAGCAAAGACAAAATGAAAAATAAAGAAAGCGGAACTAGTAACGAGTATCGTGGACAACATCGGAGAAAGGAAAACAGAAATGTATTATTAAACTCACTTTCATATAAAAATATGATAAAATTATCCAACTTTTTTTTTCATTTTTTTTTTCTTTTTTTATAAACTTCATTGCAGCATCATTTTATTTAGAATTTATTGTACAGCTTGTTTTACATTGTTATGTGTATATGTTACTAATAAACTCGTATCATGAAAAAGAAATTTTAAGATACAAACATTTCTAGACTAAATTTGTTCCGCATTATCACTACTACTACTATTGTTGTAATTTTTTCTTTCGTTTTTGTTGTAGAATCATTTTGACAATTTTAATAATTGATCTTTCTTTATCAGAACAATCATCGTTTTGTGACTATATTTGAAAGTAGGATTTACATCATCGTACATGTCATTATAAAACACATCGTAGATTGACGTATTTAAGTTATGTAGAACTTGTTATCGTTAGAATTAATTTACTACTCGATGTAAGATTCACGTTACATATGAAAGGCAAAAGTAAACTTGTGTATGACGTGATTAAGCTGGTAACTTTTGGCTGCGTCGTGCTCATTTTGCAATAAACTCGAAGCGAAATAATAATGACTGTTTCTTCATGTGTTTGCGATTTTGTGCAATAAGCGAGCGATGACACTCGGCACCGCCAGCATCTTTTCTTTTTGTGGTTTGTAAAATACTTCAGAAAATGAGACAAAAAAAGTGAAAACAAAGTGATGAAATTTTTTTGTGGCTTCAATCTTTGAGTCTTGAATTACCGACATAAGCATCGTTTTAAGGCCTACAGTAATAGTTTGTACAATTTTTACCCTTTGCTTTGTATGATTGTATGTATAAATTTTTACAATAAAAAAATGTCAAGCATTGGAAAATATTTTCTTGTTTATTCATAATTTTAAACTAATTTCTCTCTCTCTCTCTCTCTCTTACATTTTGATAGAGTTCATGTTGGTAATTCAAATTGTGTCTTGAACGCAATCCTCCGGCTGTAACATAAAAATACGTTGACACTGTTTTTTATTGCGATTTCGTTTAAACAAGTTGAGATCAATAAACAAATTATAGCTAACTAATAAAATTCGGCATGTAAAATTTACATGTCCGCATTAAATGTAAAAAATAATGATAAAAAACATTAAGTAATAATAAATAATATAATGGAGATCAGCGAAAAATGAATCCCAAAGCTTGCAGAGCTCAGTTTATGTAAAATTAATAATCTGTGTGTTAACAAAAGCAAATATTCATCGGATTTTCTATAAGCATCATTAACCACATTAGACACATGCTTTTATTATTTCAAATAGATAGTAAAAACGTTATATGAATAGGCGGCATATTTGTCAAAGTTTTCTTCATATTTTTTGCGGGCGAATATTATTTGTATAAATGTATACATTGTGTTACGCCCTAATGTTGTCAACATCAACGCTCTGCATAAATTTAAACAAGAGTGAATGACGATATAATAAGATGAATTGAATATGATATTATGTAGAAAATGAACGCATCTAAAAATTTAAAAGATGACATAGACGTGAAGGAGCAAGTTTAGAGAGATATTGCGACTAGCAGTAAAGAGCAAAAACACGCATGTGTACTAAACTCATTGCTACACTTTTGTATGTTACAACACAGGAATCATATTATTAATATAGAAATTATCACAAACGAAAAGATTCGTCTTATTTTACACGTCAGAACCATTAATTTTCAATTCTAATAACATACGCAACGGGCATCACTATGTAAAAAAAAGTAACAGCTTGCAGAATTAACAGTTTTTATTAACGAATTCTTGTAAAAAATGTGTTTGATATACATTGTCAAAGTAACCTTTCATTGATTAATTAAATTAATAATTTATAACGAAAGTTCCGAGAAATGAATTTACAATTTTGCTATAATAATAATAATAATAATAACAGTAATGAAGATGGTAAATAATTATAGGTATATACGTGCCAGATTCAAAAGTCACTGAAACTGAGTTATACATGGTATCACAAGGCAAATGCACCGAATACTTAAGAATATCGGACATTCCATAAAAAATATCTGTCCGATATCTGGTACATTTACCTCCGATCATCCATCATTCAAAAAATCATGATTGTTTCTATACAGCAAATATTAAATACATGTACAATTTGTCATAACTTTAGCTATGTGATGATAAGTGTTTGATGCAAGTGGAGAATACAACATCTAAACTATATTGATCGAGGCTTGATAACTTTTCAAGAAATCATGATTAATGCTTGATTAAATCGTCTTTGATAATAGAAAAAAAAAGAAAGAACAGTCGATTAAACTAACAAATTCGTCAAATCATAGCTTATGCGGTTATAAATCTTCATATATTGGTTTTCCGTTCTTGTCCCAACTTGTCTTCATTTTTTGGAAAGCGAACACAGCATATAGAGCTAAAAAGTCAGTTGATCTGATAAATATTGTTGTACCATTTTATTAATTAAGTTTGAAAATATATAATACTTACACGTAGCTTCCCATTCTGATCGAGATAAGGTACCAATTTTCCTGTGGCCTGTGTTTTTTTGCATATACTGAATAGCGTGAGAATAATCATCAGGTTTTTTACTAACGAGAGGTGCATCGTGACATTCGGGATAAGTCTCTAAGCCCTGCATGCTATTCAAAAGTGATCTACCTTCGTTTTTCATCCTTTCATAAAAGTCTTCAAACCTAATGGGATTGCGTTGCTTTCAATTAAAAACTTGTTGCGTTTCAATTGTTTTTATATTAATTATCATTCAGGGTGATGTGTACATTACCTTTCAAACAAAACTAACTTGAGTCCGAACGATAGGGCTAACTTTTTGAACAAAGGCAAATAAACCAAAAATTCTGGACAATTCACTACTCCTTCCAAGTGAAAATTATACTTTGCTCCGAAAAGTGGAAGATTTTCTTTACTGTCGCATTGTAATTCCACGCTATATATTTCATTTCCAATCTTGTTGTTTTCACTTTGGTGCAATCTTGCACTGAAACGATAAATAAATGATGAAATGAGTGCTAAGTCATGAGTAGATTTGAATTGGATGCTGCAAACAAATACATACACAATATCGTAAGCATCAGGAATCGTTCCAATAAAGTATCCACCTGGTTTAAGTGTTTCACTTGCATTTTTGAGCATCATCTCTGCTTGTGGTAATGATTCAAAGCTATAATGCATAGCAAATTGACAGCTCACAAGGTCCAAATGGATGCTTGGATCTTTAAATTTTTCCCTCAGTCGAACCTAAAATATGCTTTTATAAGAACAATTGATATTTTTGCCTCCACAAATGAGTATCGTTTGTGTCTGTCAACTTTTCATGTCGAACAACATGATTTATTGACATTTGTTAATTACTTTAGTACAATCTGCAACAATGAACTCAGCCGAAAACACAGGTTCGAATCCCCTTCGCCGTTGATCTTTCTTTGACAAATCTTCGTAACGATTTTGACATTGCTCAATAGAAACGTCGGCGATATCAGCACAAATCAAATGCCGAACATTAGCTTTCAACCATTTGAGTAAATCGCCTCCTTTTCCACAACACATATCCATTACTTGAAGACGAGTACCACGGTTTTGTTGCGTCAACTTATTGATAAATTCATCTGTAATTGCACATTTTAAACATAAAAATGTTTCTTCATTGCAGTCAGTCATGGTTATTGCATGCATCTAACTTACTGATAAGCATGCTTTTGATCCAGTTATTGAAATTCCTCATAAATATGATTCTGCTTCGATCTCGAAACTCTAAGCTTTTTTCTTCTAATAAATTGTAATGATTAGCCACTAAAGCTGTATGATCAATTGTTTTCTCTGTCTCTGTGTTGTCTTCCTTGTGTCCTGTTGATAAATCCGATGGGATGTTCTACAAATCAAACGAATGATACTATAAACAATGAACAAACAAATTTGATCCTTCTTAATTCAACAACTAATAATAACAACAAAATTACACTTGAGCTATCCTCATCGTTGAGCACGGCCTGACGCTTGCTATCCCGCCTCGTGTCATTGTTGTAGTCTTCAGCAGAGCGTTTTCTCGATGTTTCGCTTGTAATTGAACTACCCTCATCGTTGATGACGCCGCTCTCACGCTTTTTATCCCGCCTCGTCTCATTATTCTTGTCATCTTCGACGGAGCGTTTTCTTGAAGTCTCGCTGTTGACCGCATCGGCGGCACTAACCTCATTTCTTACTTGCAAGTCAACGGCTGACTCGTCGTCTTGACACGATGACATGTTTATTTCCTCTTATGTTACCGTCTTTCTATATTATATTTTATTATCGCTTATTTTCACCAAGATGCTTTTCTCACGATCAAACGAGCGTCATCGTCGATATTCTTGGTGCATGTGTGTGTGGTGTATGTCACTAAATCAACGGCACATTTAGACCCTTTCACACAGACTGCTGCTGCTGCTGCTGCTGCAGAGTCGTCAACGTTGGTTGTCGCTGTCCCGTCTCGCTTGTTCTGTTTAGTAGCAACTTTGTCGATAAATTTGTATGCCACAACAACAAAACAAAGCACAGCTCTATGATCCAAACATACCGACCGATGGCAACAAAATCAGTTCAACACATTTTACTTCAAACAGAGTTTTATAATTAAAAATTGAAATCGTCCAAAAAACTTTGACACATGAAAGAAAGGATGCAATTGACGGAAGAATGTTTATGTAAACAAAAAAATGCATTTTTCGCCAGTCGTTCCTCTCTTATTTTATTATTTGTCTTATTTCGGACGCCGCCCCGCGCGCATTCAAAGGACAGCAAATGAAAAACATATATTATGAGCGAGCGAGCTGCTCTGCTGCGAGCGCGCGCGTGTCAAAAGGAGAAACATTTTTAGATATACAATTATTTCAAGTACTATTTTTTGTATAATTACGACTAGTATTATTTGATTTAGATCAACAAGTATATAAATGAGTAGACAATGGACGATCCTCTGACTAAGCACGTTCAAACAAAGTTTTCTCTTTACGGTCTAACAATCACAAGGTAAGAACAACTCTTGTTTTTAATACAATAATATATTATATATGCATAAAAAGTTGAATTTTAGTTTTGATTCATTCCAAGTTGTTTGTTGTCGCCGATGTTATCGCTTTGAAAATAATAAAACTAATTTAGTTCGTTATAAATTGAATGAAGGTTATTATATAGAATTTTTATGGATATATAAAAAGGCGGGAAAAGTAAAAAATGATTATTCGAATGAATCTAATTGACACAAATGATTTAAATGTTATATATAGGAAAATAAGCAAGGGTCTGGCAGATTATTTAGAAACCTTGGACGAACAAGTTCGCGAAGCAACTCTTACAGAAGTCATCGATCAAATACTTTCACAGAATTTGACAACACCCAACGTCACAATCGAAAACGTTAAATCAGCCATCAAAGAATGTTATAGATCGATCAACACTCTAAAAGATGAGGAAACGATTTTGAGTGTGATCGACAACCAAACCATTCCAAAGGTCACCTACAACTCATACAAGAAGAAATTTGTCCTGACAAAAGTAGATCATGAGATGCTGCCGCAGGCGATTCACAAACCACGTCTCTACTCGGGTCGGATTGATTTGTTACAAAAGAGAACAATGCAACATGAACTGTTTCAGCCTCCAAAATTGGGAGAAGTGAATCCAAATAAAATGCAACTCACAAATATCGAGTTTCTGAAGAGTAATACGAAAAGAGGGGCTGTCAGAATTTTGGGCATGTTGACATTGATGGCTGATACTGGTCTTTATTTGGAGGACAATACTGCGTACGTCAAGCTTGATATCAGCAAAACAATATCCTTTTCAATATATACCTACATAATTATATAGTTGTCTACATTGATGATGAGTTGACTTGTATTTGTCGTTGAATCAACTTTTCCTTACAACAAATTATTGTTCACGAATTCGGTACAGGAATAATGGTGATAGGAACTGTGGTAATTTGCGACGGTGACTATGACGATTGCGTAATGAAGGTGAGGCTGATGTGTCTACCACCGGCAGACCACGTAGACGATGTAACGGCAATCTTCTCAAATGCCAACACTTTTGGGGGGCCGAGTCTAACGTCGCTGAGATTTTCTGAAAACCTGAGAAAAGTGGAACTGGCTGACGAAGATGGATTAGTTGTATTCATATCTGATTTCTGGGTGGACGAGGTGCAAAACTTGAACAAATTTAAAATCATGCTGGATGGCTACGCGGACTATCCTCCTGCCGCCTTCGTCCTCTGCGGACATTTTTTGAGCGTCACGCTCAACAGCTCAAATGTCAGCAAATTTGAAGATGGCTTCAGGGCAATTGCAGATCTGGTGCTGGATTATCCAAATATTATTGAAAAAACCAAATTCATCTTTGTGCCTGGGTCTGGCGACGTGGGAGGCTTCAAGATTTTTCCCAGAGGTCCGATGCCGCACCATTGTCTCAAGTATTTCATGAGCAAGGTGCCAAACACAATTTTGGCCCCGAATCCCTGCAGAATACAGTACTGTACCAAGGAGATCATTGTACTGAGAGAAAATTTGCTATCAAAATTTTGCCGCAACACCCTGCACTTTCCGGACGATGAAAGACCAATTTACGAACACGTAAGTTTTTATTATTTCATTCATCAAGTCGAGTTCAATTAAAGCACTGCAGTAGGATTAAACAAAATCAAACGGTTCAGTTTGCAGAGACGTTAATAAGTCAGGCTCATCTTGCTCCGTTTCTTTTGCCGGTGTTGCCAGTTTTCTGGAAATACGATCACATTATGGAACTGTTCCCAAGACCGCACCTCCTCGTGGTGGCAGACAAATTTCAGCCGTATAAAACTAACGTTGGAAACTGCAAAATTGTCAACCCAGGATCATTTTCTCAGAGTTCATTCACTTTCATGGCTTACAATCCGGCGGGCGATACAATCGATGAGTGCGCCGTTACCGAAGAATGATCTGAATTCTTTGTCAACATACGCGATACAAATGAATTTCGTTATTGTAATGTAACATTGATCAATAATAAATAACAAACATCCTTTTATTATCTTTTTTGTTGACTATTTACAAAGTACACAAGTATAAAGTTTATTGCATAAACTCAATATACTTGTATGTTGGTAAAAAAAAGATGGGAACCAGAAAAACACCTCAAGGATAGTAGGTTTTCTCAAACTTCTCCCACTTGTACTTTTTCTTTGGATGTGGTCGCAACGCTTTTGGGATATATTTTGGATGGTGTTCGTCCAGTCGCTTTTTGTAAGGATTGATGCCAAATTCCCAAGGTTCTCGTTTCTTATCCATCGGTCTGGTTTTGTTGTCGATCATGAAAATCTTTTGCCACTGAAGAATCTCGGGCAAGGCTCTGAAAATTATAATGAAATTAAAACACTTGTCATTCGACAAATCAAAATTTGATCAAATGACAATAAATACCTATGTCTTGGTCTTTCGGACACAAGATGTTTATAATAATTCTCAAGCCAATTTCTCTTCTCATCGTCTTTATGATCTGCAATTACTTGTGTCAATTCATCCAAGTATGGTTTCATGTCATAATCCCGTTGTTCAGGAGCATTGACGTAAAACTTGAACAGATTTTTCAACACCTCGTCATTCATTCCGATGACTTTTCCATTTTCCACTGACTCGTATAATTTCATCGGCTCACTTGCCCAACAAATGTTACGTTTAGCAATTTTGTTGTACGCGAACGTGCCTAATTCTGTGGTATTCATCTGGTAAACATAGAATGACCACGTCTGACCGTCCGTTACGACCGTCTGATTCACCAAGGGATAAGTTATGTCATTGTAAGGTGAAAATCCTGTTCAGACATACAATACATATATTTTTAATACAACAACGATACATACGAAAATGTGTTGAATAACATTTCATCTAATTTAAATTCACCTTGATAACAAGCCTGTCCCATCAGCCAACCAAAAGATGCCAAAATTGCCTGAGCAATAAGTGCTTCATTATCATCGATATAATTCCTTTGTTTCAAAAACGCCTGGTGATGAAAAGATATGACACCAAATTCATTGGGGTGACCTGGCCAGAACCCTGGCACAGTCGTGATATGCCTCCTGGTGCTAGGATATCCAATGCCTCTCAAATTGTACCTATTCAATTGTTGTATCATTTTATTAACAATACATACGAAAAAAACAAAAATTATAAACAGAAATAAATACCGGAAATCAGGAATTTCTAATGCAGGATCTTCCGATTCTTCAATTGAAACGATTTCTCGCAATGGAAGTGGGCTTCTCAATTGCACTAAAGGATCTCCTTTATACTGAATCATGTCATCCACTGGATCTTCCTCGCACGAAACAATTGGTTTATAATAGCTGTTTGCTCGCGATTTAATTAACCGCCTGTTCGGTGGCATGTTTCCAATCAGCCAAAATGCATCTATCCTTGGCTCATAATCTATCTCACAGTCGAGTACGTGAGGGAAACTTTGAGATATCTCGCTGGCAAAGAGACGGTTCATCTGCTGAATTATGGATTTTGTCACCAACCTGTCCATTGTAACCGGATCTGTTTTGTCTTTTATTTTCAAACTGTCTCGCCTGAAATAAACAAAACAAACAAACACAACATTTACATTTTGTTAACAACAATAATGTGTTGAACAATTTGTTGTCCAACAAATTGTCACACACCTTCTTTCTTCCAACTCCAAAATCAAAATGTCCTCAACACTTTTCTTGACATTTTCCACCATTTGATTCAAAGTGCTCGGATCCGTCATATGGTCATAACAAGGTGGAAGTTTTCTTTCATTAATCAGGTGTGTTTTGGTGATATACTGAGCGGCGGGTAAAGTATTGTAATTGACATAATTTTCATTCAACATGATGACTCTAAAGCCATAATACGTAGGCATGTTGACCTTGAACAACTTCTCTTCTACCGTAGGGACGTCCTTGATGGCCCTGCACCACTCTTCATATTTTTTCCGACGTTTTCCCTCGGGGGAGAGATCCTCGATTTCCGGATACACCGCTTCGCTTTTGGCAATTTCTGTTTCTTGTAGCGTTGCTGTGCACAAATACTTCACCCTCTGGCTTACCACCGAGACGATTTGTCGGTGATTACTCACATTTCTTAACAACATTTTTGCACAAAATTCGGCGGTACGCCGAAATGAGGTTATGAGATGTTTTTGCCGATATTAAAAACACAATATAATCATCAACTGCATTTACCGACAGATGGCGCTGTTGTTTTTCCCCCTCTAAACTCACACACTCCCTCTTTCCCCCTAGGTGTAGGGACTTTATGTCTGTTATGTTCGTATTATATAGTACACGATTCTAGGTTATGTTTCTAGATTGTTTACATCAGGTGAATTTGAATGATCAAATACGTTGAATTTGAGTGATGTTGAGTTGAGCAAATGTGAGTTGCAAAACAGTTTTTCAATAAGAGAAAACAATGGCCGGTATGTATTATAATTATAAAAGGTGGATATCTTCGATAAATAATGTGCAATTTGACGGATTGGATCGAGACATCAAAGTAAGCCACATAAATGTTCAATCGAAATAAGGGTGGTTCTTGACAACATTTTTAAATGACAAGTCATAATATAAGAAAAAAAATATTTATTTTCTAGTCGGGGATCAGTGTGGAGGATGACAACTGTCAAAAGTATCTTCTCAACAGTTTAAAAAATCTTGCACACGTTTGTTTCAATAATGAAGAAGCTCAAAATAAAGGATGTTCAGTGGCAAAAATAACGATGTGCATAATCGAGCAAATGACCATAACAGAGGATTGTTTGAAACCAATGTTCTTCATGGTGAAATATCTATTGAAACAGAACTTGTTTTCGGAAACGAGAAGGATGTGCGATTATTTGATAGAGAACAGGATCGACAAATTTGATGACAGTTTCATAATGCTCGGCAAAGCTTGGGAAAAAACTTTGATTGGATTCATGATCGAACTACGTACCAAATTCAACAGAAAAAGTTATCAGACTTTTGTCATGATCTTGGAGCATTATTTTATGCTCCTCAAAGCAAGCAATGACAGTCATGGGAAATATATTTTCAGGTTAGCATAAAAAGAGTTTTCAAAATTGCAATTAACATTCAAATCTCAACTAATCAATGGTTAAAATATGTGCTATATTAATCAAAACTCATTTAATGCAAAATTAATAATAAAATAATTAAATCGTATATGAATATCAGTTGTTCATAAACAAAATATAATAAAATTGATGATATCAATTCGATGAAACACTGAAAATTGTTCATTTCGGAATTACTAACAAGATGCAAAATTAAAGATTTCTAGAGAAATATTCCAATTTGATGATGTCAAAATGTGAACCAAATGTAATCATTTTGGATCTGGCAGATCATTGTTTAACTTGATGTGTGTATATATATACAAGAAATGCATAAAATCAGTTGAGAAATTAATAAATCATTACTCTAAAGTTTTCACATGTTTGTTCAAATGAAAGAGGATTCTTGACATATAAATTGAACTGAATATCCATTTGTCCTGCTATTAAATGAGCAAATGTCATGACTTTTGCAGGAACCTCTCAAAGTGTCTTGATGAAATGGAAAGGGTCAAAGACGAAAGATGGAACAAAAATAAAGTGTATTTGGAATTTGTGAAAAGCGCATTTTGTCTTATAAAAAATGTGGACCCTCATATTCATGAAAGTGTAAGATCCGAAATTGAACCAAAAATATTGGGCATTTTTGGAAAGATAATGCAGCGCCTAATTGATACAGATGATATGGATAAAGTGTCTGAGATAGTGGATCTGGTATGCCCTGTGCTGTTGAGAGTTCTGGAGCAGAGTTCTGAACTTCATTCGCTAATGATAACGCAGTCAAACCTGGCCAAAGCCTTGATGAAGCCACATTCGACGCTCAACGGCATGGCCATAATGACGGTGGTGGAATACGTTAGGTCCGAGTCAAGCATCTGTGCCCCTTGGCTCGAGAGCCTCCTTCACTACTGGTACTGTCAGAAAGCAAATATCCTGCAAGAATGTCCTCTGCAACTTTTACATCTTGTATTCTCCGCGTCTCAGAGGCTGCAACTCGTGGAATGGATACCGTGCTGTTCGGATTGCTCGACGAACAGACAAAAAAGTCTACATCCTTCTCTTCAGCTACGCATAATGATGGCTAACATGTTGCCAAAACTTCCGACCAACAAATTTAATTCACAGCTACTAATCGATTTTCTAACAAGCTGTGTTTCAGACGTACACGATTTGAAACTCGCCAATTGTTCTCGCTGGTTCAGTACCTGGATCAGAATCAAAACAGCAATATGCATCGTAGCTCAAACGTTGAGTAAATGCGACATCGATCACAGCATCACTTTGTACTGTACTTTGTGCTCGGGGATTGCGAATCTCGAAGACACAGAGAACGTTGATATGAGCATACCTGTTGGATCCATACTCACAAAGATTGCTTGTGCGTATTACTATTCTCCCAAACATATTCACGAGGCACTCATTTCCGCGGCTTTTGCTTCAATCTACAACTTTGAGTCGGACAACCATAAGTGCTTCCGCATTTGGAATGGTGCGAAACAAAGAGAACTTGACCGATTCAAAGACTTGACAATGGTCGAGTGTCTGAGATCAAATGCTTGCTGGATCGAAGACATTGGAATCAAGATGAACCTCAGCAAGTACAATCTTGCGAACCTCTGCGTCTGTGAAATTGTATCTCATCTAGAGGGGTATATCATTAAAACAATACCAAGTCATTAATTCTCATTTCATAGTATGCTTTATTAATTGTTCAACATGTTGACAGGTCTGCCGACATGACTGATTGTATCGTTCACATTCTTGACGAGATAGACCAACTTGAGCAGAATTGTGGCTTGCAATATGCCCGAGGTGTGCAGCTCTTGGGCTTCTACGTGGGCAAAAGAAATATCCGCAAACACCTGAGCATGTTTGTTGAGAGGGCAAGGAAGAAGCTTCAAAAAGAGCAAGATTCGTTGGAAAAGAGCTATCTTCTGGTCAGCCTGGAGTTCTGTGACTTTATTGATAGTTTGAATGATAAAAAGAGAATCTCTGAGTCCGAGATCGAGATCCATGACAGGCTAATGAACTTGAATAAAAAGAAGCCCGAGGAGAATAACGATAAAGAAAAAGACGACGGAGTTGCTGCTTCCTTCGCTGCCATTGGAATAACACACGATGAAATATTAATGGAACAGTTGACAAAAGTGCAGCAAAACTGGCGAGAGTTTTTCCTCAATGATTTAGTAAGTCACTTTTTCTTTCGAATTCGTAACGCCTGTTTAAACCATAATAATTCTGCAGTTATGATTTTCTCGATTTATTTCAGAATCAACTGATCAACATCTGGCAACCGAAGCATCTCATGAACGTCATTATGCTAAGCGCAGAATATTCGAAACTTTATGGTTATCATAGTTGTGAAATACTTGCTTGGAAGATGGCACTCAAATTAGCCAATGCTATCAACGATAGTTGTAACTATGTCAGAGGTAAAAAAAAATTTTTTTTTTTTTTTTTTTGCAAATAAATTTGCTAGAAAACATTTTGAAAAAAAAAAGTTTGTTTTTACAGTTGTGACAAATTTGATGGCTGCTCGATTCATTCGGAACGATTGGATAGACAAGGCCAAAGAACATGTCATAACGTTGGAAAAGTCAAGCAATCCAATTGACGTGCGAGTTGCACAAATGTTTCATTTACAATTTTTCGATTATTATCTGAAACTCGGAAAAGTATATATAACCAATGGGTTTTGTTATTTCAAAAATTCTTAATTGACAAAAAAAATTGGCTAATTAATTTTGCTTGCAGCAAAAAGATGCCCTGCAGCTGTTGCACGAACTACACCAAGATACAAATCTAAGCATCAAAATTCGCGAGAACTGTTCGAGTTATGTACAACTGATGATAAAAAGTCTCATGAGCTACAACATTTTTAAACCCGATGCTATACACTCGGAATACGCAACCGATCTTTTAACTGCAAGATACGGAATTCTGAACTTGAGCTATTATCTAGACCCCATGACAGCATATCGTAAGAATGTCATAGTGATTTTATTAAATAATATAAATAATGATAATACAATAATTAAATTCAAATAATGATTTGAATTGATTGACACATTGAGATTTTATTGTTGAAACTGAAAGATTTATGTTTTTTCATTTTCAGCTTTGATCTCAGAAAACAGTCCCTTTATCAGCAGTGTACTTTTTGACGCAATATCCCATTTGCATCTTCACATGGACAGCGGCGATTTTCGTGATTTTCAAAGTCATATGCCTTTCTACTTCCGGATTGGTCAAAACCTCGCGTGTACCAAAAGACTGGGCGATCTCCTCAAGATTTTTGTAACGATAGATCTCAACAAGGGTGACATGCTCAACTGCGAGATCAAACTATCCGCTCTGGAGAAAATGTTAGACATCGAGGTGAAACAATCTAAGCAGAGTTTGATACCGAAAAAGATGGAACAGAAGGTTGCCAAAGTTGTCAAGTCAACTGACTTGTTGCGCGACGCTTCTTGTAACTACATTCGCGCGGGAAGCATCTTTCCTGAACTGCAGAAACAAGCTTTGCGTTACACGAAACCGGGCTTCCTCGGTCACAAGTCTAATTGCGCCTGTTACAAGTGCAAATCTTTGGAATATCAGGCTCTCGTTTTCGCAGCCACGGCTCTGCGAGCGCGATTCCACGCGATGAGCCAGAACACAGAGATGGCTTTGCAATACTACAAAGGAGCCTACGACGTGAGAAGGATGTTCGCAGAAAGCGAATTCAAGTACATCAAAAGCAAGGAGAACAACATCGCGGTCAAGTCGTTCTGGTGCAGCAGTTTGAACCTTGTTGACTGGGTCTTGTTCCTGCTCAGTTATTGCGAATTTTTGAAAACACTGTCTACCAATGTTGAGGAGGACGCGATCTCAATTGCCAGAGAAGCTCTTGATATTTGCGATAGTCGGCTGCCCTGTCATATCGTTTACAACAAAGTTCAGATTTTCATTGACGAATGTGTACACGTCGAAGCGGCAGGTAAGCATTCAACAAAATTTCTAGTCACAGTAGCAGTAGTGTTTGAAAACATTCAACGGAATATCAATGTGGTTTTAAGATTGCACCATCCCCAACAATCAAGATATTGAAGATCTTCTGCAAGGATTGGAATCTACGGCACCAGCAATTACAAATGATAAGTCACCAGTTTTGGAGCAGAAAAAGAAACTTGAGAAGACAAAACGAGCTCCTCCTGTTAATCATAAAAAACGCTCGCCAAAACGTTTTGTACCCACCAGACCGTCGCTCAAAGTTACTCTACAGGAAGCGTTTACTAAATCGCCTCCTGTAATTTTTACCGATGACGCTCAAGGAAATCAGCCATTGTCCAACGATAAGATGAAACTTATTCCCGAAGAGGCATTGATCAAATCACCACCCTCACCAATTTGTATTGACGCTTCAACAGAAGACGTACAAATTCTTCAATGTCAGAGCTCGTGCGACATTGACAAAAATGAGACAAATCGAGTTTTGCAAGAGACGGTTCATAAATCGCCCCCACTCATTTGTGTTCAAGATGTGAAAGCAGCTGATGAATGTCAACAACTGTTGAAAGAAAATCAAGAGACTCGTGTTACGACGAGAAGGCAACGAGCTACCAGAAAGGTTGTCAATTACGCGGAAAGTCCTCAAGCGAACGAGATTGTCAAGACTACGGAGATGCTTAGCAATCTGCATTTGGACAGTGCAGAAGCTAAAAAACAAAGTAAGAAAAGAAAAATGCATCAGTTCGTTGTTAGTGATGGTTTTAATTCGTTAATTGAGTTTTTAATTATTATTTTTATTATTGTTATTATAGAAAAAAGAACTAGAAGTAGAAGGAAAATATCTGAAGAACCGGAAGAGGATATGTTTGCCGAAGATAACAATACGAAGAACCAAAAACCTAACACCAGAACAAGAACCAATACTCAGACCAAAGACATGCAAAAGTAACAGATTCCGAACTTTTTTTGTTCCTATTGTTTTTCATTTTTGGTAGCTTTTGATCATTTTGTTTTTTAATTTTAGAGCCAACTTCTGCCAAGTTGTATTTATATTGTAAACATTATTATTATACTTTTTAATTAACAAAAAATTCATGAAATGAAATAAATTGTATAATACAAATTTGTAATATCAATAAAGTTTTATACAAAAAGTCAAAAACCAATAAACAATTGCTCTATGGGCATCTAACTAACTTCTATAATTATAAATGAAGCATTAAATTTGTAAATGAAATGTACATCATTTATAAAC
Source organism: Trissolcus japonicus (assembly GCA_030522925.1). Lineage (NCBI taxonomy): Eukaryota > Metazoa > Arthropoda > Insecta > Hymenoptera > Scelionidae > Trissolcus > Trissolcus japonicus. The sequence goes on along the minus strand of JAPYZS010000637.1, from coordinate 15,489 downwards.
TTTATAAACAAAAAATAATTTTTTTTCTTTACCAGACCATGTCTTGAGTACGTACATTATAGTACTAATTGCACACTAATGTATACGCATGAGGATAGAAAACATTTTGCCTACTCCCTAAATTTCAAACACAATTAAAAAAATATTTGTTCAAACAAAATTAATGGAAATAAAATTGTAATTTTTAAATTAATCGGAAGCTGGAATAAATACAGTGCCCTATTTTATATAGTGCACACAGCGACTCCATTTTTAAATGGCCAGCAGAAAGCACCAGTAGTTGTTTTTCTTTAGTGGCACGAAGAACTGAGCCTTGATTTCAGTCCTCTTTCGTCAGGATTGGACAAAAAGTACAATATCAAATATTATATACATATTTAAAATCAAAAGGCAAAACACACATACAGATATATACATATATATATATAGTGAATCGGTCAAGATGCCAATCACAGTTCTAAGTGATGAAACGGTGAAATTAATAAAGAGCACGCAAGTTGTGAGCAATGTTTGGAGCGTTGTTAAAGAATTAGTTGAAAATTCACTGGATGCAAATGCAAACAATGTTGAAGTTTACCTTGTAAGTAATTTTATTTTTTAAGTCTTTTATTTACAAAAATCCGCATTTTTTGCACAAATTCACCATTATTTGTAAACTCATTTATTTATGACTTTTCATTTTTTAAGATTGAAAATGGATTGTCCCTAATTAAAGTTAATGATAATGGATGTGGAATCTTCAAAGAAGATGCTCCCTATATGGGTTTATCATCGTACACGTCTAAAATGACCAATTTCAAAGATCTAGGTAATAAGCAGATCAAACAGAGATATAAATGTGAGCTTTTATTACAATATGAATTTTGGATTTTGATTAAAAATTGTGTGAGTTGAATTTTTACAGAAAGTTTAACTAGTTATGGATTTCGTGGAGTTGCTTTGAACTCGATGTGTGCTTTGGCAGATGTTAGTGTCACGACAAAAACAGATACAGACCAGGTTGCAACAATATACAATTTGAACCAAAACGGCGAGATTGTGCAAACTGGTCAAGTACATGGAAACCGAGGTTCGTTCTTATAAATTCGAAAAAATAAATTTTTATGTTATTTTAAATAAAATTTTAATAACATTAGTTGCACCTTTTTTTACTTGGTTTCATATTTTAGGCACAACAGTTCAAGTGAAAGACTTGTGCAAACGCTTTCCAGTTAGAAGAAAAATTCTGTCAGAATCGAGATGTGTAAAGAAAGATGTGAAAAATGTCGAAATGTTGATCAAAGATTTTAGTATTTGTAATCCAGATGTGAGATTCGTTCTGCAGATCAATGGAAAGGTGATATTTTCAAAACCTATTGTGAAAGATTTGAAAGAAGCTTTAACACATGTCGTGGGCCGGGCGAATGTTTTAAATTTACACTGGATCAATCATTCAATTGCAGAGGTAACATAACAAACAAACATATTGCACATAAACAAAACATTAGTCAATAAAATAAATAAAAATATTCAATCGATTTCTTCTCTATAGGCTACAGATCAATATAGTGCATTTGTTAATCTGTTTTGGTTGTTTTTAGGTCGAGATAGATCTACTGGTTCCAACCAAAGATGCTAAAAATCTCTCTGATATCTTCAAATCCGGACAATCCTACGTCTTTATCAATAAAAGGCCCGTGAAACAAAAAGACATAGAGCAGGTATGAAAATGAACTGATAAAATTATAGTAACAGCCGAAATATAGTAACAAATTTTCAGGTCATCTTGAAAAAAATAATCGAATACTTTAGTTCCGAACATCCGAATGTTAGAAAATCTCTATTCGTCGTGAATATGAATGTTGATCCTGCGAAAGTTGATGTAAATTTGGAACCCAACAAAGACCAAGTTTTCCTCCACGACAAGGTGCGTCTGTCGAACAAAATTTACAATTCTTTCTAGTTACTAATTTTCCACCGTCATAGGACAAAATTGTAATCATTATGGATGAAATTCTGAGCGGTTATTACGGATTACAAGTGATGGAAAGATCGGATTCAAATAAAGAAAATACGCTGATTCAAAATTCAATGAGTGACGATACATTTGATCCAGATCGGTCTTTAATAAATGATAGTGCGGAAACGGAAAAAGAGCCAAGGAAAAGATGCTATGGTTTGTGTTTGTAAAATCGTTCAACAAAAAATATTATTAAAAACAAAAACAAAGTATAACGTTTGTTCTAGGTGAAGAATCAAGAAAATTCGAGCATACCATATATCCTCCAGTTCTTAGCGAACCGGACTCCGATGAAGACGGTGGAATGCCCCGAAAAAAGAGTCGGTCTCCGTGTGTTGAAACAATGTTGGTACAATAATTTGAATACATGCTTACAAAGTACTAATCACTTGTTCAGACATTTTGTTACCTTTTGTTTTGGGTTATTTGTTTAGTCTTGAAAAATCGAAGCTCTCAGTAAACAAGAAAAAGGATCAACAAGGTCTAACTTTATCTCAATTACCTGTCGTAAATCTTGGGGAAGATTTTGACCTGTTAGATCCAAACAAAAATGTTGGTACTGATTGCACTTCTGTACAAGAAAGTTGTGCTGAGAAAGTTGAAAAAAAAGACGAAAAGACAGATGTTGCAGTTGAAATCGGATCCGATGCTTGGAGCAGAGGTCAAATTATTGGAGGGGTACAGTTGTTCAATATATCAATCCAAATGATAATAATAATATAAATGTATATAAGTTACGGGGTGAACTTAATCTTTTTTTTTTTTTTTTCTTTTTTCAGGGTGGAGTGCATCTTCTTCGAATGAATTATGTTGATCTTGATTGTAAAAATACTACAATTGAAACTAAACATAGTCGTAATCTAAACTCCGGGTTCGGAATTTTTTTTTCAGAAGCAAGATCTCAAAGTAAGATGAAAAAAATGCTCTTGTGTTGAAATTGTATCATTTTATCATTAAAATACAAAATGTAATATTTTATCTAGTTATGAGGCAAAATCCAAATGCAAAAGAAGCAGAAGTAGCGAAACAAATATCAACAAGGTGGCATAAGGAATTGTCTTCCGAAGAGCGCGGTTATTACAGAGACCAAGCGTTGCTGCAGCAAGAAGCGCTGACTCCTCGATCTCAGAAAAGAAGATTGGCGGACGCCGATATGGACGAAAGTGGAAGAAAGATTATCAAGTATTTGCAAAATGAGAAACAGGAAAATAAAGAGAAACAACCAGTGCGTCTGAAAAAAACTATTTTACCGTGGAACATAACTCTTCAGGACGTAAAGACTAATTTTAAAAAAACGTATAGTGATTTTATTTTTATGTCCACAATCTAACCCTTATTGTTTATGTGGTGAAAACATTGTCATTATGTTTTTATGAATTTCATTTCAGATTAACTTCAACAACGAAACAAAATCATTCATCTACTACTATTACTATTATCGGACAGGCGCCAGAGAGTGACAATTTCTGGTTCGTCAAATACGATAACAGCCTCTGGATGATAAATGTATCTGCTTTATTAAAAGAATCTGATGGACATGAAAACACTCTTCCATGCCAGGTGAAATTTTATTTTATTATTTTAGCATTCCATTTCAACATTTTATTTCATCTAAAATTAAAACAAAGGTAATCAATTACATCCTACAGGTGAACGCAACAATGCTAAAACAACTTTTGGATACAAAATTTTGCAACAATTCCGAAATTGATCAAACCATCATGCATCACATACATGATTTTTAAACAATGTCTTACACTGGAGATTTTGGAAATCAGACTGATATTTATTATAAAAAAAGGTTTGGGCTTTTAAGGTGTGTTAGCTGTAATAGAATCTTCCATAAAATCTGTTTCCTTTAATCTCATATTTGCAAATTAATAAAATAATAATACATCAAATTTATTTATTTCTGTTCACTTTTTCATTAAAAAAAGTAAATACATATGAACTAGACCTTTCAAAATCTTATTGTTACGCAAAAAAGTTATCAGTTTCTCGTTGAATTGTCAATCTGAGTGAATATATAGTAAATATATATTTTTCCACAATGGTGATATTTATTACAGTAATATATGTTTTATCTAGTATAGGTAATTGTATTAATTTTGTTTTTATTTGAACATTTAAAGTTGATTCTGAGCAATATAAAATAAAGCCGAAAATAATAATTTTGTTATATTTAAAAGTATTAAACAAAGAATAAGAAATAAATTATTTTAAACGTGAAATATGAAAATGGGATAACGAATTTCCAAATTCAAAAAATGAGCAGTCTCTAACGCCCCCTGTAAATTATCATATCATAAAAATTGTCGTAGTATATAATCACCATCGTCGGTCATCAAAGTAAAACAAAAGACTATAACTCTTGGGCAAAGTACATGCATGTATGTATAAACGTTATTATACTGTGGCTGTCAAGAAAAACCAGTTAGGTGCTTTTTTGTACATTTAAGTTCAAAACATATTTTATGTTGTTATTTTTATCTACTTTTATAAGACGAATTCAAAAAAGTTTTGCTATGGGGATCAAAAAACTATAATTCACAATTTTCAACATTGTCCAGAACTCTAATTTTGTTTTTAAAAATGTTTAAAGTTTGTTTTTTAAATTTTCAACTGCTAGTTGATTGGTTTTTCCTCACAGCCACAGATATATATATATATATATATATATATATGTATATATATCAAATAACGTTTTTCATCACAATGACAAAGATCTGATTGTTGTTAGTTTTATTGCTCACTTCATACGGTTTCAGAGTGAATCAGTCTAAAATAATTCCCCAGCCGATAAGACGTTCAAGTCAGGCTCGTGTTTGCACAACACAAATTTCAGTGTTGTTCTGTCCTGCATCAAATTTCGTGTGAACATTATTAACTCGAAAGGCACGACGTATAATAATTTTTTTCTTGCAAATTTATCATCTTGACTTTGGTATTCGCGTTTTTACCTGTCAATATAGTTTTACCGACTAGCAAAAAGTATTTAAATCACGTGTGTGTTGGATGAAAAACAAAAACACACGTCTTTGATAATGATCTCGTAAGTACACAAAACTGATGCGTTCAACGCCTTACTTCGTCTATTCAAAAGTAAATTTTTGTTTACATTTAGTTGGAATGTTTTTCAACTGACAATATTTAACAGTGAAACTTTTTTGCTCAGATTTTTTCCTATACCGGGGCCATTTTGATGAGTCATAAAGTAACATTTTTTTTTATATATCGATCAAATGGACATTGTTGTGATTCTTGAATGATTCTTCTTCATAATAACTTTGTAAAGTATCGATGATTGCTCCTCAGTCGACGCACCTTTATTTAAACAAAAAATTTACTCTGAAACAAAAGAACCAAGGAAAAAAAGACGGGAGAATCGTTTAAATTTAAAGATACTTTACTATAGAATTTTCTGGCATTTGTCAGTAATATCGTGGATAAAACCATTGTTTTCACCAAAACCTAAAAAATAAATAGTGCAAAAAAATCTAAAAATTATATCCCTACTCTCTCAGATTTGGTTTTTTTTTGTTATCTGTCAATAATAAAAGGTAAACAACAAAGTGATGATTCTTAAAAAATTGTCTATACTCAAGTCTGCTTTCGAGTTTTAACACTAAAAGAAGTCGGATTGAATTATTGATATATTATTGATTTTGATCGTTTCAGCCTAGACTACTATGGAAGCTTGTGGCGGTCTTGAGTACTGGGAAATTACGTTTGTCTGCGCAAACAGTGTGACTTTCTTGTGCAAAACAAAAGACTTGCGTTGTTATAACGAAACTCGTAATAAGTGGCAGAACCGGGAGCTGACAATTAAAGCCTGGAACGACATACAAGTCTTTCTTTTAAACGACGGTTTCCGTAGCTTGTCTTCGATTCTGGAGACATCTTCTTTTAATCATATAACATCTCTCATCAACACAGAAGCTCTCACCAAACTAACGATGAATCAAAAATCAACAAAAAACAATTTGATAAACAACAATAACAATAACAACAATATTAATGTTAACAATGTTAAAAACACGACAAAGTCGAAAAAAGAACCAAATTTGATCAATCAGATTGGACTGGCATTGCGTGAAAAAATGAAAACTGACGAGAGTCAAAAATGTTGTAAAAACGAGAGCCAGTTGGAACTGGAATATATAGCTTTTGGCAAAATGCCTTCGAAAAATTTGACCAACGGCAAGAAGATGGAGTCGAAGATAGAAAAAAATCAACATAAAGAAAGAACTGCGAATCCAAAGATCGGTCCTGTTTGCTCATTGCAGGCGAGTAGTAAAGCATCTAATCAGATTCTTTCGTCCAACAAGAAAATAATGATGCTTAAAACGGCTTTACCCGACAAAAAAATTGAGCCCCAGGTCCAAGATGAGAAGTCGAAAGCTGAGAAAAAGAAGGAAAAAAAGCAGAGACAGAAGGAGAAAAAGAAGGACGTTAACGGTGACAAAAACGGCGAGCTAGAGACTGAAGGGGACGACGCAAAGTTGGAGATTTTTGAAAACGAGCGATCAAACGAAAGCTTGGAAAATCTTCAAGAAGAGTGTAGGAGACTCAAGGATATAATCAAAAATGGATTACTCGAGAAGGCAAAAGAAAAGAACAAGATTGAGAGCAAGCCAGTGAAAAAGGAAGAAGCCAAGAGAACGTCGTCTCAGGACAAAATTGTCGTTGATGAAAATGCGACTGACGAGGTACAAAGTAAATTCTATCAATTCAATTAATTCAATTTGTATGTTGTAAAATTAATATTACGAACACTTGAAAGTCATAACAAAACGCACAGCTAACCATAAAACTATAACGGCATTGCTATTTTCTCATAAACTGTTCAATTTGTGTGATACATTTTGGTTAAAATTGTGCGTTTTGTTTATTTTATTACGTCATTTTAATTGTTTGACTCAGTTGATTCAAACCATTGCAGCTATTGCTATTATTGTCATTTCATTAATTATTAGGAGAACGAGCTAGTAGAGGAGTTGGAAAGGTCTAAGGAGGATAGTATGGCAGATGACATTGAATTTGATGACAAGGAAATGCCGGCTTTTATCAAATCATCACTCTGTCACAAATCAGGAAAGAAAGACGAAGTCAAACTGCCAAAGAAAATTACTAAGAAAGAAAAGGAGAAAGCCCCTTGGGTGCCCTGCCATAATTCCGATCAAGACGATTTGAAAGTTGGTTCAAATTTATTTTGTTGATCAATTTAATCATTTACTTTTGTAACGTAACGTTTATTTTGTTTCTTCTTCTTGTTCAATTTGCAGTCGATTATAATGGCACTGAAAACTGATAAAGCGTGTTTGGATAAAGCTTGCGAAGCGACTATGAAAGGCAAATGGAAGTTGGCTGTGGCTTGTTTTACCAAAGCCATCGAATTGCAACCGTCCAACATGGGACATTATTTAAATCGATGTTTTTATTATTTAAGAACTAACGCGTATAATTTGTGAGTATAAAATTATCAGATTTACTTTACATTTAGCAATTTCAATTTCATATTAAATTTTTTGCACTTAACAGAGCCCTAAACGACGCCATCTATGTGACTCAAAAAAGCGACAATGTTTATCAAGTAGCACTTGCTAAATTTCGAGCTGGTCAAGTTTGGTATGCCATGAAGGTAAAAAAAAGTCAAATAAAATTCATATTGAAATCACTTTATTCATCAATGACAAAAAAGCAAAGCAACAATTGATTATATAATTGATTAACATGCTCCTCTTATATCTTTTCAGAATTTTGACAAAGCCGAAAGATGTATGAGTGAAAGTGTTGAATTATTTCCAGATAATTTAACATTTTTACGGGAGTTATTTTATATTCGGATGAAGCAGCTGGTTGCCATGGGATTTCCTTGGAAAGCCACAATCCAAGTTCTTTATAAAACAGACTCTTTTGCGGTATCACGCCATCTAACTAGTGTATATTTTATTATTGTTCTTTTGCAATTATTTTAATATTAACATTCAAACATTTCTAATTTAAAGGATGCTTGTAACGAATTGAGTCAAGGTAAAGTAACAGGAGAACATGAACCACCGTTAATTTCTATTACTCGAGATTCGGAAATATATTTCTCTGATGATGACGGTGACGTTGATTGTGTTGAATCTTTAACCAACTTAACTCTTAATCATTGTAAACGTAAGACATCAGCTACGAATAAAAATCTTGATAATAAATTTGTGTAAGTATTTCATATTTCTTTTCAATTTAATAATTTGATCCAATAAATCATTTTCATTTCTTTATTGTTCATTATTTTATAGAACTTCAATCAACAGTCCTTTAAGAAAAAAGGTGAATATTCCAAAGAACGTATTAAGGGAACAAAACGCTAAAGCCTTGCCAGTAATAAAGGACCCAGTTATCAACTACAAGAATTATGAGGATAAAGTTCTATTTATTGGAAATTTGACATCTTCTGTGACCTCAACACAAATTAAAAAGAAGTTTAATTGGTATGTTATTCTAATGAGTACTTAAAATTGAAATTTAATTTTTAATAACAATCCAATCAATCTTGTTGACATTTTCATTTTCAGTTATGGCAAAATTTTGTCAATTATACAGCCTCCTGGGGTCAATTATGCGTTTGTTAATTTTGAAAATCCAATTCCACTCAAAGACGTGCTAACTAAGGAATGTGATTGCAAAATCAATGGTGTTAAAATTACTGTCCGTCCGAAACCAAAGAAGCGATAAAACATGTACATCTTTAACAAACAAAAAATTTTTTTGATTCGATTGATTCTTTCTTTATGGATACAAGAGAGAAAGAAAATATTATTTTATTTATTGATCAGTATTTGTCGTTGAAGGATTCTCTGGCAGTGAGAAATAACCGATTAAGTGTGATATGTATAGGTTTTACACATACACTTGACTGGTTTTCCTCGCAGTCACAGGATTGATCTCTGAAAGAACTGGTGATATATGTTTTTTTTTTTGTATTTGTTACCTTGTGTTCAGATAAGTTTGAATAGTAAGTAATATACAATATGTTTGCATAACTTTGTAACAGCAATTTGAAATAAGCGTACAGCAAATCACTCCATATTGTCTTTTCATTTAAGTTAACAGAAATCTTTGCTTTTTTATAAGTTATAATAAAATATCAAAATTAAACTCGCTGTTACAAGGAGTTACTGTTATTCTTCGAGTGTAATGAATTATTATTGCTTTATATAACGTCTGCTTATATGAGTGATATATAACAATATTTTTGTACGAACTTAACATTAATGAAAGAAAAATAAACAACTCATTTGTATATTATTAAATTGTTGTTGTTTCTGAATGTCAATTTCATTTTTTTTTTTTTTTTCGAATTTCACTGCGACGAAAGTTCACAACCTAAAACGTCAAATCTTTCTTCAAGTTGTTTGTTTTATTTTTGTGCTTTTTGTTTAATAAATTTTACAATGAGTTGAATTTTGTTGACAACTTGTATCAAACTAAGAGGTTAAGATGCGTAAGTTAATTATTATGTCAACCAATTGGAAAAAGCTTTCCAGCGAATTTTAATGTCTACGACTCCTGTTTGTTACAGTTCAAAATTGTCTGCTCATGCAAAATACTGCCCTCGAGGCAGATTCAAATGACAACATCCCAGTTCCCTCTGAATCTGAAATAATACAATGTTTAGGCTCTCCATTGGCAGAGATTTTTTTGCAATACATCCGCCCGAAGAAGCAAAACTTTTGTTCGTCATCATCAGGTTATTACAATGAGACGGAGTTTAAGGAAGGAACATACGATCAGCTTTTGCAAAATAAAACATCTCTCCGGCCGCCTCCTGCTGATCCAAAAGTCAAAGCTTTGACTCATGAAGGAATTCTAAGTATATTGTCTCAATTTCGAAATATGATATCGATAATATCAGAATATATTTTTTAATGTTTGATTTTTTTTTCAGCATTAGGACAGCAAGTATTAGAAAAATTTGAAACAGCGAAGAATTTAAATCTAAAGGAACAATCACAACAGGACTTTGTAGAAGCAAGATACATATTTGCTGCTGAAAAACGCAGAGCACTCGATATACAGGAGAAAAAATTGCGTTTGGAGCATGAGAAATGTTACAGTGATCTATTTTTGCAACTCAAAAGAAAATTGGAGGTCATTAGATATATATATATACATTTTTTTTTCTTATGCAAAAATACTTAAACACGAGTGAGAATGAGGAAATATATATATATATGGGACTATTATTGAACATTTTATTAATAGGTTGATTTAGAAAAAGTTAAGAAAGAATATAACAGAAACTTGAAAGATTGTCTTATCAAAGAGAGGCTGGACGTGATGCACGAGATGATGCAAAAAGTCAGTGATGAAATGAGCGATATCATTGTGACGTTGTGCAAACATTTTCAAGAGAATTTAATCAGTGAACGTGCAAACATGATCAAGATTTTCAATTTTTGTCTGAGGTATTACATCTTCAATTGCAACTTTACGATATGAAAACAAAAAAATGTATAATTATATTCCATAAATAGCGTAGAAAGAGACGTAGCTAAACAACAGGTTGAAGAAATAGAAAGGAAACGAGTCCGCGATTTGTTCTATCAAAGACAAGACATGGAAACGCAAAATTTGACTAATCTTACGTACATGCTGTGTTTGGAAAAAATCAAGTATAATGAAAAAGTGAAAAAATTGCAATCTCGTTATAAGGTGTACAAGCTTTTCAAATGTAATCATGTCACTATCATTTTGTTACAAATTTAATTATTTATTGTTGAATTTGTTGACTGTAGAAAAAAGTAGATATTTTACAAAAACTGCTATCATCTCTTCTACAAGTTAATCAGAAGAATACTAAACAAGAGGAAAGCGTGCATCAAAATGAGATACAATTTTACAAATGCAAATTGTTGGAATTGATCAAACAATTCAAAAAGCTGATTAATTTCTCATTTGACGAGGTTCCTGGACAGGCTGACTTTTTATTCAATTTTGATTCGTTTGTTTCACTGACAAGTCATTTAGACAACAAACAAAAGCAGAGACTGTAGTCGATTGTGATAATCATAATTGGATACCAATTCAACCTCTCTTAAAGGTAATTTCTTCAGTCATATTTGTGCGTTTTTTTTTTTTTTTTTCAATTCAAAAGTTTAAATATTTGCATAATATTTAATTTTATTGGATTATTCATTTTTCCAGATGATTTATATCAAAGACATTTCAATGTGTGATTTTGAATACAATATTTACACATGTGCGGATGAGCCAAATGAAGAGAAATCTTTAGTTGAATTGATGGAGGAGAAAGGGAGATTTTGCATTCGATTTCAAAATTGATTCAATTATTATATTTGACAATTAACAGAGTTTATTTTTTCTCTTCTATAATAAAAGATAAATTATGCAATGATATATATCAATTCAGGAAATCTTTTATTCGCCAACCATAAATCCAGCTGCTGCAATCTGGATAATAAAATCTGTCCTCGGGAGGTTGCCTGTATCTTCAATCAAATCAAGTGTTGTGGAATAAAAAAATATTTCTATAATATAAAATTGATTATACTGCACCAAAAAATTACCTTTCTTTCAAATAGTCGTGTTTGGCATCAAAACTTCGGACATTCTTGGCATACAAAATATTTTGAATTTCAGAGTTGATAGGTTTCATGTAATCGGTAGAAATAGAATCATCAATTTTAGGCCTCCACTCAGGATAAGTTTTGTGCTATGTAAACAAAAATTGGATACTCTAGAATAAAACATTTAATCGCATTTCAGATAAAATTAACGTAAACATTGAACAGAAACTTTTTTGCGCAATTGCTCATTAAAAATTCTATCTTCGTATTCTTGTTGCTTCTTTATTTCTTCTGCCTTATCTATTATATCGTGAGCCTTTTTGATCAGTTTTTCATTTTTCAAATTATCAATCAATCTCTGTCTGTTGGTTAAAAACCACTTTGTCTTCAGAGCTTGTTCGCGCTGAGAAACTTCTTTGAAAAATAATTGACATCGTGTGTCACAAACTCCCAATTTTTGCATCTTGTTAATTTTGTTGCAGCCAAATCGTTGAAATTCTTTTTCATCGACTCTGCTATGAAGTCTGGCACTTGTGACAGTGTGTTATTTATTAAACAATTGTTACACGCAATTCAATTATTCTATTCTATATCAAGTTTTTAATTCTAAATAAAAAAATGCTATCAATTTATTTGTTTACAAGTTAATAACAACAGTCATGTAAATATTTTATAATTATTTTTTAATGTTCATTCATGTTTATGTACAGTTACTGTTTTTATTTTGCGCTATGCATACTTATGAATTACTTAATACAAACTAACATAGAGCTTATTAGGACAATGAATATTTCAGCACAAGTGGGATGTTGCGGGTCTATGTACAGTATCAACTGAGTTACATTTTTGATTTAAACTTCAACATCAGAAGACATAGATCTCGTCGGCCTTCCAATGGATAAATTCTCCAACTTTCGTCTATTTTTCGTTGAGTATGTTTCACACATTAATAATATCCATTGAAATTCGTGCTCTCCAAGTTTAACAAGTGACGAAATTATTTTACACTTTCATTCATTGTACAATTTATATTGTTTCTTTTTTACATTCAAAAAAACAGTTGTTAATTTCGTCAAAACAATCCAAGTTTTTTGTTTTCTTTCTTTTTTTTTATTAATAAAATAAAATTATTAATTTCTTCGTAAAAACAAGTATTTTTGCACACGATCAGAGATAAGTTTCCAAACATCTCCACACATTTTGTATCGCCAAGTTGTACATGAAATTCGACTTTAATGTCGAAATGTCGCAAATTTCGTGAGATAAATTAACAAAGTGTTGTATTAAAATGCCTATATCATTATGATGGTCTTGTTCAACGTATTATCAACAATGAATATGGCCTGGATGATATTACGTGACATTACTCCATCTCAGACTGAACATCATGTCATTATCACAGCCATAGGAAGCAATACTGTAGCTTCATAGAGGAAAAAGAGAAGAAATATGCAGGGATTACACTTAATTGACGCAGTTCCAAATGACACTTCGCCTTTTGTTCAATTTTGAATTATTCAGATCATCTGTCATTAACAAAATAAAAATGCAAATCTTATAAATTTTGGGTTCAAATATGAGTACAAGAATTAATAAATTCACACGAAAAAGATAATAACAATAAAGTAGAATTGTATAGGAACTGTCTGATCAAATGAGTAATACAATTGTAATTCACAATTAGATACAATACCGTTAGATCAAAGCTTTTGTATAAAGTAGAAAAAGCCATCCGATATAATTAATTTGTAAAACGAAAAGAATCCGACTTACAAGACTTGGCATATTAAAATTAATAATTGGATGATTCTGAATGTTCAAAATACAATTGATATAGTCAAATCGATTGTTCAATCAAGTTTGATCATAGCTACGACGCATCCCACTGATTGCTGGTAGTGTAAGGCGATTTTACAGGTGGCGTTTGCATTCCTCGTTCGTTTCGTTGGCATCGCTTCGTTCAAAATGTTATCAACAAGTTGTCACATGCCCCGACATAAAGAAAACGTGACTTAAAAATCTACTCCATCTTGACGATTTGAGCGTTAATTTGCCGATCTGCCTGACAGCGTGCCCCAATCATTGAACAATCAAAAAATGTCTAGACTTTTATTTGTTTGCGCTAAATTTACACAGAACAAATTACAATTCGCGACGGGTTATTTTGAACCATGTACTTACAATCTTTATGTTCGGAGGACAGACAAAAAGCACAAATGGTTGTAAATTGATTTGCGTTCACGATGACTTTGGTTGCGTTGATGATGCGCGCGACAGAATAGCTGTACAAAAGTAACGCGAGGGAAGAATGTCGAGCCTGCGCCAGCACTGGGCTCGTAGATTACAATTTGTTGTCAAGGATCAATCTACAAATGGTAATATCATTGTAACAATTTGGATAACAAAATATCGCGTATAATACACAGAATAAACTCTTGAAATACAAAGATCGTGCTTGGCCCAGCTTTGCTGTTTGTCTCAACAGGCTTAGAGGGCCTGGTCTCAGCCTCGTGTGCAGGTCACCTCCAGCAACACTGGCGCTGGCGGTTTGTTATTGAAATAGAGTCCAGCTCCTTGAAACGAGGTGGTTCTAGGTAATGTAGATTGAAGAGGGTTCGCCATTGCACTCGGAGCTATTGATGGAATCTCATCAATTTCTGCACGCAGCTTCATGTCTCCTTGACTATTTTGTAACATGTATTTGAAGAACTCATAGCTAAAACAAACAATATCAATCAGCTGAGAACAATTTACATTCAAAAAAGAAAAACAGTATGCTAGATATTCATAATATGTAACCGCAATTGATTTATCCGTATGAAGAAACGTTTATGTTTTAAAAATAGATAGATACAAAAGATATGTTCAGTATTTCGATTCCGAAAAAGTAAACACAATTCTTGACAAGCGCATGATGTCATGAAGCTACGCTTCGTTAACCCATTGATTATATTTGGTTTGCTTATAAAAAGCTCGGACGTTTATATAATTCGTGCGTTTGCGTTATGATAAGTTTATTGACTCGTATGAACAATTATTATATTTCTTTGAAAAATAAAACAAGCAATTTCATTATCTAATGTTTTTTTCTTTTTATTTCGAATCATTTTTATGCTGCTTCAGCATGACATGCAATCAAACAGTTCAATTTTTAAAAATGTGCTTTTTAATACAGTTTAATAACTGGTGTTTAATCAAAATACTTACGTTGACCAACAAATAGCTGTAGCAGGCATCTGATATAAAACACGAGCGCTCAATCCACGAAAGAATCCTTTCAAGCCTCCGTACCTATAGACCGTCCTGAAAGCCTCAACCATTCCCTGTGGCCGGACGCCTTGTTGCGTGTTCAATAACGTTTTGCAAACATCTAAGGGGGTCGTACAAGCAGCAGCAACTGCGCCAGCAAAAGCACCTGGAAACAAAAATGATCGATACAGTGTTAACCAAGTGAATCATGCACTGGGTACTTGATATCAGAGTGCATCCGTCCATAAAAAAAAAAAAGATAACAAATAAACAGCAAGTCAACCTGACATAACGTGTGCTTTCGGATTGAATGTGTGGTCAGGATTAGTGACGTTCTGTGCTGACTCGTAGGCAATGAAATGAATGACTTGGAAAGGCACGTTCATGGTCAATTGCGTCGTGTAGCTTCGATAAAAGGCGACAACACCTTCCGTTAAATAAACATGTCGTACGCAGGCTGCGACACTTCTGTAGGGGGAATTGTACATTTGCAGACGTTGCTTCACCACTGAAACAAACAATAATGCTCAATTTTTTTTTTCATTATTTAATTTCATTCCTTTTTTTTTTTTTTTTTTTTTTTTTTTTTTTTTTTTTTTTTTTTTTTTTTTTTTTTTTTTTTTTTTTTTTTTTTTTTTTTTTTTTTCTTTTCTTTTCTTC